>JAHBCN010020389.1:0-15101 GCA_019359885.1 Listronotus oregonensis
TTAGACTTCAATTGTTTAAATTTTCCCTTTTATTATCTGATTTTTATCTCCCAGTTTTTGAGATTTTTATATTTACTCAATTTTGTCGTTAGTCTTACCAATAAAATGATATTTAAGGGGGGGTTTTAAAAATTTTTTAAAATTTAACTTTTGAAGAAAAATGTGGGTTTTTTTTTAATTTTACCAAATTTTAAACTTAATAATGTTGTAGTGTGTCGATGTCCTGTTAACATATTATGTACTCTCCAATTGCTGTGACACCTGCTTGACAAATAGGACTGATAATGGTTTTTACCGAAAGCGTTCTGCTAGGATATTTGTTTTATAAATTTTTTTGCACGAAGTACAAAGTTTCTTTATTTCATGAATATGGAATTGTGCACGCGCAGTCCTTATAAACAGGTAGATCTACCCGAATAACGCTTTCAAAACCTTTAATTTTTTTAAAGTTTTTAACATTTTTGGTGACAAATCTGTTACGGTTATGAATAAAAATTAGATAATTTTTAATTTTTTTTAAATTTGACTCTAAAATTAAAATCTTTTAAACATATTTTTTAAGAGGTATGACCCAATGTCACTGTAATTGTTGTCACATAAATGCCCAACTTTAACCTAATTTGTTTGCCATTGTATCTCTTGCATTTCCAATATCCAATAAAAAATGTTTGAATCGAAACATAATATTATATACATACCATTTTATTAAAAATGTCCTATTTTTGCAATAATTTTTTAATCGAGGAAAAACGTTAAGATATGATTTTTATTATAAGGTTACAATGAATAATTTATATTCCTCAGTATTTAAAATTTAAGATTTAATTAAAGGTTATAAATCATTAAATGAAATCCAAAGCATTCAAAGTAAATGGCTTTAATGTAGAAATGACCGTTAATACCAGTACGAAGATGTCTATCTGGTATTATAATTTTTCATAGTTAAGTAAATTTACCTTAATATTATTTATGATATGGGTGTTAAAAGTACACTTTTAAGACACGAATGTAAAACTTGATCCTTTATAACGTATTTTAAACACTGACATACAATATGTTTTCTTTAAACGCAATAATGCGTTAAAATTAAATTATTTATAAATTGAAAGATATATTTAGTTTTACAAGCATCGTACATAAAAATTATTAAAATTGGCATTTATTAATTAATTCCAATCACCATTTTAATGCTGGTTGGTTGGCATGTTTACTATAAATTTGGACATCTTGTCATTTTTTAGCTCGTTTTAGTTTTTACTTAAAATCAACTTGAAATGTAGGAGAAAGTATTGGTTGCATCGATACATTTAAAGATATAACAAGTACAATTAATGTAAATGTAAGTAAATAAAAAATGTTGACGTTACCTTTCAAAATGTGACATTTTACTTTGTGCTTTTGTTCTTTAAGGACTAGTTAAAAGAAATTTTAAGGCATCTAGTCAATTAAATTTTTAACACATTTGTAGAAAAAGTTTTTAAAAACATCAGATCTAAACGGTCAAACCTTTTCTGCACGATTTTTTTGACAAAAAAAATTATTTATACTAAAAATATTTTTTCAAAAATTTGAAATAATTTCATGTAGTAGCATCTAACGGCAAAAATTACAATGTATTTTTATATTCAATAGATCAAAGCTATTAAAAATATTTTTTTTTTAATCATCTTAACAAAAATTCAAAATATATAAAACCTTTTTTATAACACTTCAGACCTTTCAATTCTCCCAAACGAAACTAAATATAAAGACAAACAAGCAACAAAAAAATATAAACCTCGAGATCAATGTAAACGTAATAAGTTGGCTCTAATGCCATTGTGCCCGGATTTCTTCAGGCGTTACCATATGAACGTCGATTCTAGGACACTGCACCCCTTAGTGCTTTTTGGGGTTCTTTCATTCGTATTCATATCCACCCTTGGATATTGGTTTCGATTCATTCGAATCGGGCAAGATCAAACACTTAGATCACACTCGACTTTAATAAAACCTAACTCAAACCGCAAATTAATTTGCCGAGATTTAGTATTAAAGCTCTTATTTATTACTTATATATAGGGTCTTTTATTGACCATCGGGTAATATAATTTTTTTTTAAAAATCAAATATTTATTGGGTATTACTTTAATTACAGTTAAAAAAAAAGATTTTTTATTTTTAGCATATTTAGTCACTTTCATATTTTAAAATGCAAGAATATCGCATTTAATATAGCTTATTTTGGTTTTGGAAATATCAATTAAGAAAAATATATATCGACGGACGAGTGTAGCACAAAATTTTTTTTTAACCAAAAAAAAAAAAACTACAAAAATTGGCATACTTAGTGACATTGTCTAGAAAGTTGCCTCCACTCCGAAAGACCAAATTTGGTGTACGGTTCTGACGAATCTAAAAACACTTTTTTTTACAACATTTTGTTTTCGAGTTATTCGATTAAAGTTGAAAAAAACCCCAAACCCCATTTTCACTAACCCCCTTTTTTTCACACAATTTATGATTTTTACACATAATTTTTATAAACACCATTAAAAAAAAAAATTTTCTTTATCTTACCCTTTTCCCATTTAATTACGAAGCGTCACTTTTAAACGGGGCGTCCATTTTGCTTAATAATTCCTTTTGTATACATGGATGCGGCGTTTGAAAGTAAGGGTTTTAATTAAATGGTAAAAAAAAAAATTATAAAAGAGAATTTTAAAAGTGTTAATAAAATATCGTGTGCCAATTTGTGTAAAAATCAAAAATTCTGTGCAAAAAAATGAGAATAGTGTAAAGGAGATTAGTTTGATATTCAACTTAATGATGAATATCTCAAAACGAAACATTACAAAAAAATGTTTTTAACTTTCAACAATTAAATAATTTATGTGCTCACTCTCCCATGATAACCAATTTATTTTATTATAGTACTTAAAAGTTAATCAATTTTTTAAATAATAAATCTTTTTTTTATCTTTACATGTTGACTAGCTCTTCATTATAATATATAAAAAGTATAACTTTTAAAAATAATATTAAAATATCTTTATTCTGGAGAAACGAAATATTATACCCATATAGGGTGGTAAAAATTATTTATCTATATCCATGTATTACAGGGGATTATTTTTAAATAAAATTATCGCACTAAATAAATAATAACCAAAATTTTCAAAATCGTCTAGATATTACTGTAAACCCGCGATAAAATTGTTTGATAACCTCATTTTTAAGATGAAATGTCAATAGTAAAATGGTCACATGTTCTTCAGATTTAAATGTGACTTCTTTTATAAAGTGCTGCAAGATTTATTAATGTTTATTAAATAGAGTATAATTTTTTATTTAAAAAATGCAATGGAAGTCCAAGATTTTAGTGTTATTGAAACCATAACATTGTCTAACACTTTTTAAGAAAAATTAGGATATTAACAACATAATTCAATTTAGTAAAAACGTGAGATGTCAATTTACTAAACTTTCATAATAACTCTAGGATATTGTTCCTATTGCGATGAAAAGGTGGCTGCCACAGAAGCTGCTTAGATACTATTAGTTTTATTATTGCGGTCAATTGATATTCGCAGAAAATTAAAAATATATTTTCCTGGCAAGACGGCTTACAGAACAAAACATATTAACGAATTAAAACATATTTAAGGAGTATCATCCCAATTAAATTTGGTTGTCAGTGATAACTCAATTTTAAAATTTTCTTTTACGGCCAATCACCGAGAATGGTTCTTCTCTCCTGATATTTTTTTTTTTTTAAATCACTCGTTGTTCTCTCAACGGTAAGTTCGACCCAAATGGAAAAAATAATAGGCTAATATAAAGAAATTTTTAAGTGCAAATAAAAATACGGTCAGTAATAAGGAACAGATAAAATTCTCAAAATATATAAAAACAACAATAAAAAACTGGACTCATGTTAAATATCGCAATCTTTTCAAACATCAAGAAAAATAGGATAACAGTAAAATTTAGGTAAACAAACTTGCAAAGGCACGCATTTTAACCTTAAAAACCTTTGTAAAAATTAAATACAATTTAAAGTTATTATTAACAAAAACTAAAAAACAATGTGTTTGTTGAAAACCATAAAAACCCATAATTTAGTTCCTTTAAAACAATATCCAATATTGTTTTTTATATCCTTTTTTTTGCTTTTTAAGTAGTTTTTTTTAATAACACAAAAAAGAAACCTATAAATAATTGACTATTTTATTCTACCTAAAGCTTTACTTTGGACTAATCATTTAAATCCGGTGTTTGGGGATTATTAAAATCTGTTTTACCACATTAAGCGATTAATAATAACAGTGCTCTAAACGAAACTTTTTGTCACACTTAAATTTTTTTTGGGTTTTTACGTCACCATTATTTTTCTAATAGCACTTAGTTCCTCCTTTCCTCACAAGTTTTAGAAAAGGGAGAATATAAAATAAAAAAATCCCAATTTATAAACATCTAGTGGTGAATGTTTAAACTTTTTTGTTTTTTTCGCTTCGCCAGGGCCTTTCCGTTTAAGGGTCCAACAGTAGTCCGCTGCTTTTGGGGTTCATTTTCCATTTAGCGCTTCTCCATCGATCAATTTGCTGATTAAATCTATCGTGCTCGTCTAAACCTATACCTAAATTGTCAGATAAGTGTGGTTTTAAAATTTTGGTTCTTAAAAAGTTTTGTATTTGAGGGCCAACGAACATTCCCCCTTTTTTCCTTTGCTTCACTTATACGCAGGAATTTCCTGTCAAATAAAAACGCATTTCCTTTTTCTATCTAAGGTTTAACAATATTTTTTATAAGCCCTAGCTTTATGTGAAAGGAGGTAAATACATTTCGTGATCCACTAAAGGTTTATTAAGAAGGTTTTCTGGCCGGGTACAATGTTTTTACAAGGGCCAATCATTAACTAAATGATGTTGGTTTCTGGCCCTGTGTCCCATTCATATAAAAACAACAATAGTTTTAATGCCATCTGCAGTCATGTAAGCAGTGTCACAACTTTGAGATCGGACATATATTCCACTTATGTTTCGTATATTATGCTTTGAAGTAATATTCACATGTTTGGGTATATTTCTTTTATATTTATGAAACTTTTTTTTGGCTGTGTGCATTAAATTTAGGGAATGAAGAGACTTTTGTATTTCGTGCAAATTTTATAAATCGTTATCTGCCATCTGGCAATAAATAAACTTGGGTTGTGGTGTTCAGAATTAGGGAATGAAAGACTTTTTTTATTTCGCAAATTTTGTAAAACAAAAAATCTTTCATTCCCTAAATTCTTACGTGCCCCCCTGGTTTCATTTATTTGCTCAATATGGCGTAACTGATTTTATACAGGAGTTTGTCAGCGAAGAGGCGACTGCAAGTTGATATTTGGTTCCTTAACAAAATTTGACATAATACAAAATATCTTCATCCCTTTTATATTTATAGCTGACCAACGGAACTGATTGCCGTTCGTTTCCATTAAAAAAAAAAACTGCCTTTAGACTTGTGTTCCGTCACTCGGTAGTAACATAGAAAAAGCCAAGTTCATTCGTAAACCGGAATATCATGACAGTAATCAGGTCATTTTCCTTTAAAAAAATACGGCCAGCATAGACTGCCTGTTTCAAATGAAAATTTCACATCTTTTTGTAAAATATTACACTTTGCTTTTCTTGGGAAATCTAAATCCGAACTAGATCAAAGCTCTTCCTGAATATAAAATATGGCTGTTTGCTGCTACCATTCAAAATCGACCTCCTCTTCATAACTTGGACCGGCTTCGGCTCCTTTGTGTCATGATTGGTTCATTATATTCATCAACGGTTTAGGCGGTATGCTAAAAGATCATGAAGTAGAGGTCTAATGGCTGAGGAATATTAGGATACATTATTTTATCTTGCTTTTACTAGAAAATTCCAGAATTTTGTTAACAAAATTATCAACGGATTCTTAGGCTCCCCCAAATCATTGGCATTCCAAACATCAAATATGTGAATCCCAACCATCCTGCTTAGGTTTTTGACAAGTGCGGAACATTTTTTGGTGTCAAGTTTTTTTAACCCAACTTTGAACCCAAAATAAACTCGGCTTTTCTTACAAGAGGCTCAAGGCTTTTTGAGCTTTCATTCCCTCCCCCAATAATAAGTGTGTCCCCATTGGGCTCTGTATTGGTAAACAAAATGGGAGCCATTTGGTTAAAAAAAATTTTAGAAAATTTTAAATTTTGAAAATTAAATCTGTTTTTCAGATGTTGTACTTTTATGGAAGGGTCCCCAAAGGGTTATTCTCTTTTTATTCTGTTGTAGTATCTTACACGTCAAAAGTCAAAAAAAAACTTTTAAAAACATATTTAATATAAATTATAAAAATGGTATAACATCACTATCTAAATATATCTAATCGTATCTAAACGTATCTAATTATCAAGGTATTTTCTTACTGGTAATAAGTTATTTATACATATTTTAAACATTAAACAAACATCAATTACATACACAGTTTACAATAAATATCAGTCTTGTTATATAAACTAATATTAAAAATAACATAACATAAAATATTCTTATTAACCTTCACGGTCAATGGTTTGATACGGCAATAGACTGATGACCTAAAAGTACTAGGAATAACCTTTCAAGATTATATCTTGCCTTTTGCATGAATCCATTACACCTTCCCCAAAGTTGAAAAAAAATGTTTTCTGAACTTTTTTTTTCATTCTATTCTTATATACTACGTAAATTTAAAACTTAAAAAAAGGTTTAATAATATTTTTATTACTACCTTAGGCTTATTATTTACATTTAAAACTACATTGGTATTCTTAATATCTAAAATTTTAAATGGACCTTTAAACAAAGGTGCTAATTTATTTTCTACATTTTTGTTTTCTATTAGGACCATGTCTCCGATTTTATAATTATAGCATTGCATCTTTTATTGGAGTTTACGCGCTTGTTTTGAGACAATTGTTACTTGCGTCATTCCACGCAGTCTGCAATCAAATTTTAACTCAAAGGGTAATCCTCAAAATTATAAATAGGATCGATTTGATTAGTAAGGTTTGACGGGATTTTGCTTATTTTCCAAATAAACTCGTATGGTGTATAGCGTGTTGAGGTGTTTACCGTGTTGTTATATGAAAAACACCAATACGATCCCAGTCCTCAATTATTTCTTTATATTTGCAATTAACCAAATACGCACCCAAATGTTTATGTGAGTTTTCCAGACCTCAAGCGTTTCATGATGGTATGCAGTTTAACTGTTGGATCCCAAAGTTTACAAGCTTCCTTAAACGTCTAGACATACCCAAACCGGTCCGTTAATTTCAAGTTCCCATATCGTAGTATAAAATTTTCTACGAATGCCTTTGCTACTGTTTTAGCCCTTATCCCTTTGGATATCCTTCCACAAACTTTGTTAAGTCCACTAAGCGTCAAAATGTTTTTTATTTTGGCTATCCTCATGAGGGCTACAAGGTCATCAACTTTTCGAATCTGATTTAGCTTACGTTTTATTTACCTTTTTTGAATTTTAATTTGGAATTATCAATTTTTGACAAAGTGGAGCCCCTTTGAGACCTGCCCAAAAATATCGTTTCCTTATATTGTTGTAATGCGTTGTACACCCGCATGACCATGTTGGTAACGTTGAAAATCATTTAAGATTATAAATTTTTAATTTTTTATCCCTTATACGTTCCGCACCCGAACTATATTTATTTTTATAGTCATTCTAACATAATTTACATTTACTTAGTAAATTTAAAAATTCTGCACTTTGTGCATTTTTTAAATATATATTTCCGGAATATTATTTTCTATGCACCATTTGTCCAGATGTCTCCAGATTACCAAGTCATACGCTGATCGACTGTTCTGGTAAAAAAAAACATAGTTTTAATTCAATTGTAAATAAAATTATCAAGTACTGGTAAAATTGCAATTTTTTTTAAATTTTGCAAACTCTGTTTTAGACACTATTTTTAATTCAATCTGTCATTGGGACGTTTAAAACCTCGGCTACAACAGGGTGATCAAGCCTATCGCCTCCGGTCTGTACGTCTTTTTGTCTCCACGGTTGTCGTTCTGGTTTTTACACAAACCCGCCCCTTTTCTCTAACTTGAGCTCTAGTTAACACATTCACACTCTACATATTTTTTCATTCATTCCTTTTAAGTCTTTGATTCTATGACTATACGCGATAGTGCGTCTGCTGTCACATTTCTAACCTTTTTTACATAATGTACCGAAAATCGTACTCTTCTAATATTAATAATTTCTTAACCTGTTGAGGTTTGTCAAATTAAATAAATAAATTAACGGACGAGGTCGGTTAAAATTTTAAACTTTCTGGCATAGAGATATGGCCTGAAATGCTTTACTGCCCATGTTATCCCGAGCAATTCTTTCTTATCGTCCATAAAGCCTTTCTGCCTTTTTAATGTTCTGGAAGCAAAGGCGACCGGTTTGTCATTTGAATTTGACAAAACCGCACCTAATGCGTATCCCTAGCATCTGTTCTGAGCACAAACTGTTTTCTTCTGAAAAATCTGGATATTTAAAAGGAGGCTTTGCCAACGCCTGCCTTAGTGTTTCAATGATTTTACACTCGTCTGTCCACGAAAAGTTTTGCCTTTACGACTCAGCTATTTAACGGTTGGGCTATTTCGCAAAATTCTAATGAACTTCCTATAGTAATTAGCAAATGCGAAAATCCTTTACCTCCTCCGTATTTTTGGGGCTGGATAATCGACCATAGCTCAATTTTTCTGGGTCTGGTGAAACACCATCTGCCGATATGATATGTCCTAGATAGAAATTTCCTTCTTTAAGAATTCGCATTTTCTCGGTTGCTTTAAGTTTGCTCTGAGTCTCTGAAAAACTTTTGAAATTCGGATTTTGTAAAGGTTCCAAAGACAATTAGATCGTCTAAGTAGACAAAGCATGTTCATAGTTTAATCCAGCCATTGTCACTGTCATACCTGAAATACTTGGGCTAATTTTTGCCCATAGGCAAATCTTTTCATCTGGAATTGCCCTCTTCTGTCATAAATGCTGTGCACGGTGGCTTTTAGGATGTAATTCTACCTGGTAGTATCCTTGCGCTAAGTCTAAAGGAAAAATATATTTGGACAAGGGTCCAAAATCTCAGTAATGTTTGCAATGAAACTTTTCGTCATCCCTTAATTTTTTATTGAGCATCCTGTGTCAATCCTACCCTATGGACTTAACACCATTACTATCTGCTTTTTTCGGCACAATTAGCAAGGGTGAAGACCATTCCGACCTTGTTTCCTCAATATCCTTTTCGTAACTTTCCCGATTTGTTTATGTATCTCCTCTTTTTGTGCATGTGGCAATCTGTTGGTTGATATATACAGGTTGTGCATCTTCTTTTACCTTATTTTTGCTTATAGGCATTGGTTCTTTAAAGGATCTTCATCTAAGTGAAAAATTCTCAACTTAACACAAATGCTATGGATTGATTACTTTCTTCAATATTTCTGGGTGTCTGTATCAGATTAACCTTTTTCTACCCTTTGGACCGATATCTCACTTTTTCAAACTTTTGCAACATGAATTGTTGGTTTTGCTTTGGCTGAAAATTTTTCCCTATTTCTCGTTCGTTTACATTATTATTCGTACCGGAATTTCGTTATTTTCTGGTTTTACAAAGGGTCTTGCTACAATTCTCCTTCACATATTAAATCTTCTCACAACCACTCATCTCTTTTTTCCGTAATATTTAATTACTTCGCATCTCAAAATTATATATAATAATCATATTTAGATTGTAGTGGTACTCATTTTGTATCCCATTCTTATTTTTAAAGAAATTGAAAATGTTTCGTAATTAATTATTGTGAATATTTAGAAGAAAATCTACACCTAAACTCCCGTATATGAGAATCAAATTTTCACAACAACAAACTTATTGGAAAAATTTTTATTCTAATTGAAAAATTAATTTCTGTGGTACCGTAG
Source organism: Listronotus oregonensis (assembly GCA_019359885.1). Lineage (NCBI taxonomy): Eukaryota > Metazoa > Arthropoda > Insecta > Coleoptera > Curculionidae > Listronotus > Listronotus oregonensis. Next base: position 9,973 of record JAHBCN010020389.1, read on the forward strand.
ACAATGGGATCCACTATCCCTTTTATTTTTAGTTTTTCTCTAGTGTTTACTATTTCATTATTAATTAAAGATTATCAAAAATACAAAAACTTGCACCTGAGTCAATTAAAAACAATAATATTCTTCCATTATAATTAACACTTATGTAATTTAATGCGTTTATATTGTAACATGATACCTTGTTATTTTCGTGAGGCAAGAAAAACTGCTTGCGTTTGAACTTGTGTTTTTGTTTGTATTTAAATCGTCCTTGCTATTCAGCCCAAAACCTGGTTCGTCGGTTTGTATCGTCCTTGGCCTAAACTGACCCCGACTTCGGTTATTTTTTGTACCTGTGGTTTTTAGTATTGGTTCCCTTTTGGTAGTTTAGATTAGCCTTGGTTTGGCTTATAATTATCAAAGGGGCGATAATTATTTTTTTACCTCTTCCTGGTTTATGTGGCCTGTAATTAAAGTTTTTTTTTGCCTTTCATGTGAAACACATTAGGCTGAGGGTGTTTGTTAACCTTCTTCCCTAGCCGCTAAAACTGCGTCTTTTAAGTTTTGGTAATTCCTGGTTTACTATAGTCCAGTTCGTTACTCCTAAGTCCATTTCAAAAGCGTTTTGCAATTTTCTCGTTAATCCCTCCAACATCCCATTTGTATTATTATCGGCCTGCGCTATCGTTAGATCGACCAATATGTCTCGATAACTTTGCGTAATCGTCGAACTTTGCCGTCTTGTCTTGCGTTATGTAATTGAGGATAAAACTGCTGGTGATTTTTCGTTAACAACCGGTTTTTTATATCCCCTACGCTGTTCCACTGTACCATACGAGTTTTCTAACCGTGTTTTCTTTGGTTAATTTTGTTTTTAAAACAGAAATTAATCAATAAGGTTTGCCATTATCGTCGATAAGACGTTATAAACTCAATTGCGTCAATAACTGTTTAATGCTATTTTCCGTGTTATCCATAGATGGTAACAAAGATACCCTGTTCAAATCAAATTTTTTTCCCCCATATTTATTTTTCTCGGTATTACTATTATTTTTTAATTGTTCAGTTGGGTTATTTTCCTTAACTTAAACTTTAGTCTTTCGTTAGAAAACCATTTAAAAAAGGTAATTCAATAGCTTTATTATAATCTATATATGATTTTTTAACGTTTGGGTCGTCAAAGCAGATGCTTGGACCTTTTTGTATATTATGAAACTTTTTTCTAACCCCTACTTCTAGAATTAAATTATTTATCAACTAAATCTAGTCGGCGTTCTTTTGGCTCTTTCTTTATAATGTCCACAATTTAACTGAGTTTTCGTATTGCTTTTGCGAATTAAATACCATAATATTGTAATAAAATTAAAAATAATAATTTTTCAGACTAATAAAAATGTTTTGAGAGCCTTGGCGTGGCAGACTTTAACACAATTTCAAAAAAAATATACAAATAATAATAATAAAAAATTTTTTTCCTAATAACTTACATACTATACTGTCTGTGTTCTGGGGGGGTTGATCCTTGCTTGGGGTTATGTCTGGTTCTGGGACTTTCAAACTACGCTGGGTTCTGCTGCTGGAGTTTTGAAATACATACTTCTGGGGATTTGTAGTACTCTTACATGGTAGGCACTTGGATCTTTTCCATGATGAAATTTGAATAACTACTCCAGGTCGTAATTTCCCATGTTTAAGATGATTTGCCCATAAGCGTCTTTCCATATCCTGGACGGTTTACCATATCACGGACGGGCTGCACTTTTTTTAACTTCTTAACATGTAACTGGCAGGGTCGCCATGTGGTGTACTTCTTATGGAAGGGTCGCCATGTGGTGTACTTCTGCTTTTTTTTGGTTCGTAGATCTGGTACACGTCAAGAAGTCAAACAAGAGACTTTTGTATAAAACATACTTTAATATAAATATAAAAATGGTATAAACTTATCTTACTGCATCTAAATATATCTAATCGTATCTAAACGTATCTAATGGTATCTAATGGTATCTCTTCTTACTGTGTATAAATCAAGTTAAATAATATTTAAACTTAACAAACATCAATTACTATACACAGTTTACAATAATATATCAGTCTTGTTATATAAACTAATATTAAATAATAACATAACATAAAATATATCTCTTATTAACCTTCACGGTCAATGGCTTTGATACGTGCAATAGACTGATGACCTAACAAGTACTAGGAATAACCTTTCAAGATTATATCTTAGCCTTTTGTCATGAATCCATTACACAGATTTTATTTATCTTTTATGGTTTTTGAAATAATTAAGAAAAACCAATTTGGTGCATTTTTAACTTTTGCCTGTAGCACGCAAAGTACCAATTTTACGGTTTTAAGATTACTACATTGGGTGTAGTAACACACAACAGTAAAACAGTGTTCCAACTTTTTTAAGAAGAATTTAATTTAAGTAAAAATATTTTTCTAACTTTATTTGTTTTTGAGATATTTACCCAAATTTTGGATTTTCATACAGACCCATATTGGATTTTTATTTTTTTGAAAGGGTTTTAAGACTTTTCATTGATGTATCACAAGTTCGTTTTTGATTGTTGCTCTAAAAACGTAATTTTGTTTATTTGATAGTAGGCTTGCTAGACTGGTAATGCCCCCGTTTCATAAAAAACAAATGATACGCATCTTATAATTTAAATAATGTAAATGTCAAAATAGCGTGCATCTTATTTCTTTTGAAACGCCTTCGGCAAAAATTCAAGTTTTGATTATTTTAAAGTATTTATTAATGGCTCTTAATTATTTCAATGATGAAAAGGTGGATATTTAAAATTTATTTTAAATCTAAAGAAATAAGGACTGAGCACTTGCATACGGAACAATTTCCGGAGCGGCAACAACCTAACCAAAGACATTTTAGATTCTTAGTTACGAACTTGTTAGCCTATGGATCTTTGGAAACCGAATCCCAAAACTTATACAAAAAAAATAATAAAGCAAGAGAGGCGATTATAATGGAAAACGTTAGAGATGATCCCACAACATCGGTTAGAAAAGTGGAAGAACAGACAACAATTCCTAATGAACGGTCTTTAAAAAACACCGTTTTCATTCATACAAACCACGTATTGTCCAGGGTATTCAACAGATACCCAATTTCCAATCAAGGTTCTCTGGACAGACGAAACCCGGTTTACAAATTGTGGAATTTTTAATAGGCACAATTATCACTGCGGGATCAGAAAATCCACATAAAGAAGAAAGACGGCTACAAACAAGGTTTGGCTTTAATGTCTGGTGTGGCCTCATAGGTAATTTAAAATGCACATTTAATTTACGTCCACAAAAGATAAAACATTTATTTTTTTGTTTTTAGACAACCGTTTAATTCACCATTTATTTTGAAACTCTGAATGGAATAGGTTTGTTACTCCTGCAAGAACATTTTTCCCCATTAGAAATAGTTCCGCCAAAAAAATGAATAATTTGTGGTTCCACAAGACGGATGTCCAGCGCACAGTACCAGGGAGGGATGAAGGTCCTTAGAAATACCTTTAATGACCACTTCTCAATAATGGGCAAGTTGGCTAACTATATCACCGGACATCCACCCCCTGATTTTTACCTTGGGGACACGCAAAAAAGAGGTGTACGGTTTCCTCCGCCCGAAACTAGGCTGGAACTAAAACACAGGGTCGGATGGTTTCTTCTATCAACCGAAACACGTTACGGAGTAACCCGCAAGGTGTTGAAACATGCAAAATGTGTGGAAAATGAAGGAAGAATGTCTGTGATTTTATTTTCTTTTTACTATACATTTTTGTTTTACACGTGTTTAATTTTATCAGTTTAAGATAATATTGGAAGTATTAATTTTTGCAAAAAGCATCACTTTTTGTATAAGTTTTGAATTTCGCTCTCACAAAGATCCAAGGGTAACAAGTTCATCACTAAGAATCTTAAATGTCTATGGTTGGATTGATGCCGCTCCGGATGCGTATCTTTGTTTTTTTGAAACGGGGGCCATTCGCAGTCTAGTCAAGCCTACTATCAAATAAACATAAATTATCTTTTTAGAGCAAGCAATTGAAAACCTAGACTTGGATACATCAATAAAAAGCTCTGGAAGAGCTCTTTCAAAAAATGTAAAAATAATATGGCGTCCGTATGAAAATCAAAGTTTGGGTTTAAAATCTCAAAAACAAATAAAGTTAGAAAAAAAATTTTTTCTTAAATTAAATTCTTCTAATAATGTAGTAATCAAAACCGAAAAATTTGGGAGTTTTGAGCTACAGGCAAAGTTAAAATGCACCATTTTGGTTTTCTTAATTTTCTCAAAAACCATAAAAAATAAATAAAATCAAAAAGATTTAAAATTGCAATTAAATTGTCTAAAACTTTCCCAATTTAACCAACACTGTTGCTCTAATGGTTTGAGTTACCAATACATGTTGAACCAATTTGGGATCGCAGTTTCTGAAACAGAAACTGTTTGGGAATTCACAGGATCGCAACGGCCTCTTTTGCTTTTTCACGCTGAAAACTGTAATATGATCCTCCGACAAACGCTGGGTGCTGCCGTTTTGAACATCGGTATTTTCTAAAAAAATGGAATTAAGAAAGAATGAATTTCCCAGTGTGCTTTTTAAAAATAAATATTGACTATAGACCATTTATTGATACATTTTAAAAATGGCTGCGGTTAGTTCTGGTTAAAAGAAAAAAGTACAAAAAATCCTAAAACAATTTATACCCAGTATGCCAGTTAAAACCCAAAAGCATACGTGTTGGTCTAACAGTATGCATTAGGTTTAACCCCCCTTCTCTACCTTGACTTTTGTTAAAAAAAAAGTCGTTTGGCTGTATGTAGTACGCTAAATTAAAGTTTTCTGAAGGTTATTTATAGCGTATGTTTTAAATTTGATGGCATATAAGTATAATTCTTCCCAAAATTACTATTTTTACTTTTAAAGGGCTTTTATGGGCTGACAATCTATAATAACCTGGGTTGATATTAAATAATATTTGACGTGTATTTATTTTTACCCCCAAAACACAGATTTAAACTGATTATAGATTCAGTATAATAAAGTACTGACAATATTTCTAAGGTTAGTTTGCTTTTCTAAACCCATTTTAATAACTTAGAAATTTAATTTTTTTTAAGG
>JAHBCN010020390.1:0-15175 GCA_019359885.1 Listronotus oregonensis
TATCAAATATTTGACAAAAGTGATAGGAATCATTTTTGCAGTTAATAAACTGCTCTTCATTTCCGTACAAACACGAATTACGTAAGGGTCATATTTCGGGAGATATCGACCAAATTAGTTGAAAAAACGGATTTCCGGGTTCTTGAGGGCCATTTTCAGGCCCTTGCGGACATTTTTTTATATATGATATATTCAGAGGTTATTGTATACATTAATACCTGCAAATTAAAATAAAAATTGTGACGGCCCAACCTGATCTTCAGGTTCACACCTTCGTTTACTGTACTTTTAAGTAAATTAGGTTAAAATTGTCAAAAATTTTTATTGTTTTGTAATTATACGTACTTACGCGTCATTTTCTCATGGTTGCCCAAGATCACATCGAACTGTATTAATGAGTAATGATGCACGACCGATTCCAACATACACAATCATTAGTAACAAATAGCAATAATAATGGCCGCAATGATATATGTCGGGTCGCTGATCGTAATCATATCGTGCTTTAAACTAGACTCATTTCCCCCTCCTCGCTAGCTTTACTTCTTCGCATAAGCTACGTTCTTATTTTTTAAATTCAAAAAATATTTTATTCTCTTAAAGTTTTTTTAAGGGTGCATAAAGGATAAATTCTATAATAAAAATCCTATGCGCTGGCCACATTAATTTTGTCCTTGCAATAATGCTAAGGATCGCGAATCCTGATGATATGCAATCGCTTAATGGGAGATTCCTTGGCCAAGAATAGGACAAAAATGTCAAATAATCTTACGTTTAAAACGGTTTCATTTTTAAGATACAGGGTGTGAAAGAAAAATGTTCAGAGTAGGGTTTTTCCTTTATTTTTAAATCGGGAGTTTAGATTTGAATAAAACTTGGCACAGTTAGAACATTTCCTAGAGTGAAAGTCACCCTAAAATCGGTTATGTTTAGATACTATTTTCTCTTAACTCGACTCAGATTTCAAAAATCCGTTACAGCAGAGGCATAGATTATTTCCTTACCTTTAAATTGATGTATAATTTATGTCATTTAAGTGAAAAATAGTTACCGAAAGCGTTATCTCCTGTAGGCTTGCAATCGGAAACAACATCGCATCGATACACCGAATTTGGAAGAACCTAAAAAAAATATAATATTTTTTATGCGGCTATACGAAAATTGTGGTAGTGGGAGTGAGGACTGGCTATGTGAGTTTTTAAAAATAGCACCTGAAATTAAACTCCGACAGCCCGAAGGGACATGCCTTAATAGAATTGCTTCATTCAATCAGAAAGCTGTAAATGAGTTTTATCTAAACCTTAAGATCTTTATGCCTCTAGGTGCATTATATAAGTGCTCAAAAAACGGTTGGATTAACTCTGAGCTTTTTATCGAGTGGCTGTTACATTTTGCCAAGCACACAAGACCCAGTTTCTTTTAATACTAGATAATCATTCTAGTCACATATCAATTGGTGCATACAATTTTTGCAAAAATAATCATATCCACATGGTTTCGCTACCACCACACACTTCAGAACACCTTCAACCGCTAGATCTTACATTTTTTAGTCCACTTAAAAATGCACTTTACAGACAGTATGATCTTTACTTATCCACTACTGGGCAAACAAAAATTACGGAGTATGAAGTCACTGAACTCCTTAACAAAGCATTTGTAAAAGTTGCTACAATAGAAACAGCAGTATCCGGATTCCGTACCTCAGGAATATATCCGTTTGATCCAGATAAATTCCAAGAGGAAGATTTTGCTGCTGCCAGTCAAATAAACCCGGTTACCATAGAATTTGGTACTCATGTACATGCTTCTATTTCATCGTCGTCAAGAACCGGAGTACTGCAAGATATAAAGGCGCATTCTTCAGGTAATTACCAAGATCCTCAGCCAAGTACGTCTAGAGATACCTCTTTTTAACCATGGCTTCTATACCAAAAATAACTAAAAAAGAAATTGTTAAACAGGGTCGTAAAAAACAGAAATCTAAAATATTGACAAGCACACCATTACGGCAAGAAATAGAGGAAGCTGAAAGGAAAAGAAAATTGAGGGAAGAGAATTTAAAGAATAAGGAAAATCAGAAATTCACTGGAAAAAGTAGTGTTCGAAGATGTTTTGCTGATGACACACAAAATAAAAACTCACTAAAAGGAAAAAAGAGACTAAAAAGGCAAGCATCATCAAAGAGTTCTGATGAATCAATTGAAGGTGATTTGTAGGATATATGCCAAGATGACGAATTAGATGATGTAGCATTTAGTTTTGAACCAGCTCTTTACACACAAGTACCTAACGGAATTTGTTCAGTATGTGATGAACGAGGCAAAGATAATGAACTGTGGTACCGCTGTGTTTTATGTGCTGTATGAAATCACGCAAAATGTACAGGAGCTGACAGCGCCAATGACTACAAATGTCATATTTGTTTAGAAAAATATTAACAATACCGACTTTAATTTGTTTGGAAATGTATTGAAAATAAATATTTACCCAATATATTGTTTCTTATTTAAGTATAACATACATCCACCTATCTGCACTCACCATCACACACAGCACAAATGCATGCACAGGCACACCTACACACATTTGTAAATATGTTTAGATTTGCGCACAATTACCCACCCCATGCGCACAGTTACCCGACAGGTTGGTAAATCGTGCGCAAATACATTTTTACCTAAAAGTAAAATTACTCTAATATCTTTTTTTGTATTTAGTGTGACTTATTTATTTTGGCCAAAATTAGAATTCTAGCTAAGGTGCGGATCATTTCCCCACTCTCCCTTACCTATTAAACTATTTAATAGTTGTTTTTTAACATGGATGTAAACATGCCATATAGTTTGCCGGATCTAGTATAAGAGGTCTAAATTAAAATTGGTAACGCACGCAAAGTACTTCTTTCTGCTTATCTCGTCAAGAACTATACGGAAAAGTGCATGCTGCTCTGATTTTTTACGTGATGGTACCTTTTCTGTATGCCGCCGCCGAAGCAACGATTGTGACCATCTGATGGCTCTAATGAGATCTCTTGCGGGTACGACCGGTACTCGTATAATATACTCTTTCATGTCTTTGGTATTAATACATTTTTATAAAAATATTAAATTTATATTATTATCAGTCGAGATATGCTTAAAAAAACCTAATAAAACATTAGGTGTATAATTTTAAAGCAAATATTTACTTTTAAGTGAAAGAATAAATTTCATTTAAAGACAAAAATCAGTTAGTAGTAAACAAACTTTGGCGACATACCGCGTTGAAAATTATTAGGACAGTTAACATAAGGCGTGTTGTTAAATTCATCGATGAATCGTGCGCACTAATCGCTGTTTCATCAAGCCGTTTTTAAATTAATTGATGGAAAAGCGCTAAAGAAAGATGGCCGTTGTTTTAGTAGTATATGGACAAGGATAAAACTAGCGGTAATCTAGTGTGACGTCACGATAGATTTCAGCGCTAAACCATCTGATGAATTTAACAATACGCCTATACCGATTTATTTTGGCGAAAAGCGGTAACGTAGGGGAAGGTGTTATAACGTCAGTATCTACGTCATTACTTTGTACCCAGTTTCCACCGCTATCGCCACTAGTCGGGTGGAGCGTTAATAATGGTTACATCAAGTATCAAATTAAAATAATGGAGGATTCGCGGCTTTTCTATTGTTTTGGTTCTTGTTATGTTTTTTTGCTATGGTTTACCAACTATTTGGAATTGCAGATTTTTCGATTTGTTAGTTAATTCCCAAATGGAGTGCAATTATATTTAAATCATGGAGGAAAATATTTACTTGTTACAGTTGACTTGGAAGTTGGAAACAGCTAATATCTTATTGAATGAAAAATTTGGTTTATATCTTATCTTTTCGACTTATTTCCTAACTCTCCAAAGTCCTTATATTTGGACTTAAACTTAAAAGTGTATTAAACGATTAGTATGTAAGTTGACACGTGTGATCTACGTAAACCGCAACGGAAGCGGGTTAAGCGGTTTAATGTGGAGAAAAAACTCTATTAACCTGGTTCGGTTGTCGGAAAATTCTCATATTTTAGATGATAAGGATTTGTCGAAGAAAATAAAGTCTTTAAGATAATATATCAGACTACTCTTATACTTTGCTTTCAAAAAACTAACCTTGGAGAAGCATAAAGTGGATTTAAAACATTAATTGTAATGTTTCTTGTTGCCAAATTAATATTTACATCTTTTAATAAAGGTGTATTTCAACGTACGTATGGATTTTAATTTTTACGTTATCAAAATTCTCCTATTTAACATATGTTTTGTGGCACCATGTCTTTTAGTGTCCTACTTCCAAATTAATTATTGATCTTTAAAAATAAAAAAATATAAAAATGTAATAAATAAAAATCGTAATTGATGTATATTATAGATGACATTTTTCACCTAATTGATATTCGAATATCCCAGAGCTCAGTAGGTACTGGCACCAATTCTAATCTTACTTTACATTAAAGATTTTCTTTTTTTACCGTTAGCCCAGTTCATAGTTTTGCTGACGATAGTACCTTTTATTCGAGTATACAGTTTCTCAAGCCAGTCTCTAATCCTAATTTGAAAAGCAAGCGCAGGGTAACACACACATCTATCTCTTTTACAGAACCTTCACGTTAGTTTGAATTGGGACACAAAATCTTGTCATTTAAATACAACCATGTTTGATATATGGACCTACAAAATAGATAATTCCTAAGTTGACCTTTTTTAACTGTAATAGAACCATTAAAAAATTTCTTAAATAACTTTTTCAAAATATAAAATAAACTTACATTCATTTATTGTGAATACGGTCCTGTCTTAAGTAAGTTGTCCTCCTAGAAATCTTTGGATGTGCTGTTTGGAAACGTTGAGAATTTTTCCACAATGTTTTCCAACTACTAAACTACCTACTTGCAAACCCAGTACTTGAAATAAGCCCGCAGGAAACAGTCGCGCGTACTCTCAAACAACGTTTGCAGTTAAAACATTCCATAATAGATTGTGCCATTTTCGCGATTTAAGAATGATTTAAATTAAAAGTAATCTCGCCTTGTCAGGTTAAAGCAACTGGCCAAGTGACTGAGTCATACCGTGTGATTAAGGGGGCAAAAAACAAGTGTAAATAAGAAATAAACTATTTGTTAATGCTCAGTCCCGCACTAGCCACACTTTTAAATAAATTTTTGTAGCTTTGTTATTTTGGGTTTTTAAAAAATGTTATTTAAAAAAGTTGCTTGTTTTAACGAGTTTTATACACAGTTAAAAAAAATCGTCAACTTAGAAATCGCCCTGTATACCAGATACTATTGGCCTCCAGGAAAACACTTTTATAAAAAACATTTTTATTATGGAATATGCAAAAAAAAGTTAATATTTTTCTGCGCGGAAAATCTAAGTTTAAAAGCAAATCCTCTTTATGTATTTTTTCGTGAATTTGATCAAATTTTATAGTCAAATCCCAAATTTTGCAAAATATCTATTTTTTCCAAAAACCAAAGCCAGCTGAAATTTTTTTACTTAACAATAATTTTCTATGTAAATATTTCAGATGCCTCATTTTAAGAAAACTGCAAATATCTTTGTGAAATTTGGGATTTAACGATAATATTCGATCAAATTTACGAAAAAAAAAAAAAAGAAAATCGAAGATTCACTTTTAAATCTTGGATTTTTCTTTTAAAGCGCTGTAAAAAAATCAACTTCTTTTTGCAAATTTTAAAATAAAATTTTCTGTACCAAAGTATTTCCCAAAGGCCAACATCATCTGGTATAAATTTGGTATGGTTCCCATCTTTCATTTTAAGATAAAAAAATCCAAAATCTATATTTTTTCCAAATCAGACCCTGTCTAGAAATATTATTTCATATTTAGAAAACTCTTAGAATTCCTAATTTAATTTAAACAAGGACCTGTTTGTCCTTTTAATGACCTTACTCTTAAGAGTCCATTCGCGCCGCGAAAATTGGATCCAATTTGGGGTTCGGGCATAATGTTTTTCTCAAAAACGGTATAAGTTATCGATAATTTTCAAAAACTATATGAAAGCCAACACTTAAATCTAGGCTTCTGCTGTAATAGTTTTTTATATTTGGATTTAGTTTTTAATATTTCCTTGAGTGAAAGTCACCCTAAAATCGGTTATGTTTAGATACTTTTTTTCTTAACTCGACTCATATTTCAAAAATCCGTTACAGCAGAGGCATAGATTATTTCTTACCTTTAAAATGGTGTATAATTTATGTCATTTAAGTGAAAAATAATTACCGAAAAAGTTATCTCCTGTAGGCTTGCAATCGGAAACAACATCGCATCGAACACCGAATGTGGAAGAACCTAAATAAAATATAATATTTTTAATGCGGCTATACGAAAATTGTGGTAGTGGGAGTTTGGTAGGCTCCACCCACCGTTTCCGCGTCCTTTCGCCCGACCCCTAAGGTGTAGCGTAAATGCACTCTTAAAAAAGCATCTTTTTCATGCTAACCGACGAGCTGTGGGGCATTTATCTCTCTTTAATAGGTATTTTCACGGCTTATGCTCCAAAGCATTAGCCAATATTATTCCTTCTTTAGCAGTTCCCCACAAAATAACACAAAGTCTTACTTTTATGCATTCTTTCACAGTCCACCTGGACAGGTCCCAAACGCTTTATTTCTTTCGTTTTAAAGGTAAAATATTCCAATTTTTTCAAAAAACTAGTTTCATAATTAGTAGTGTTAGAGAAAAGATAACCTTAAGTCTTGGTCAGCACGCCCCGGTTTTCCAAGCGGAAATCGCAGCAATAACGCATTGTGCCGTGCTGATTAAAGAAAAAGGGAGTAAAGGAAAACACATCGTCATTTACTTAGACAGCCAAGCGGCCCTGAAGGCCATCAGTTCTCCAAAAGTTAATTCCAAACTAGTGGGGGACTGTATACAGGCTCTGGAAAAAGTCGGCTTGGCAAACAAACTTACGGTAGCCTGGGTACCAGGCCACGAGGGCCACACAGGTAACGAAGAGGCCGACGACCTAGCCAAAAGAGAGTCAGCCATGGAAATGATAGGCCTTGAGCCAGTCTGTGGAATCTCGGTAGACCTCTTTAAAGCATCTATTAAGAGCTGGGTAGACAGAGAGTTTCAAAGCTGGTGGATACAAACACCAGGACAACGACAGGCAAAGTAGTTCATTAAGACCTGCTCAGCCAAGCTTACCTCGGACCTACTGAGCCACAGTCGTAAGGTCGTAAAGATAACGATAGGTCAACTAACAGGACATTGCAAACTCAACAAGACCAAAAAGGCTGGTGAGATAGCCTGTGTAGGTTCTGCCAGGAGGCTGAAGAAACAGCCATGTGTGCCACTGCGAAGCACTATGTAGGCTTAGGTTTGCTAGGCTTGGTGAGGAAAAGCCAAAACCGGCAAGATATATGTAGTAGCCAGTGTCAAGACTCTGGACTCTAGTTAAGAAGACGGGCCTGGACAAGGTACTCTAAAGAACGATAGGAGAAACCACAATAAATCTGGTAAGGTTGCAGTGGTGGAGGTCATTTTTGCCATCTCCGCTCAAATAATCTAATCTAATCTAATCTAAGGTTATTTTTTAATTAAAAGCTTATATAATTATTTTTGCTTTGTTAACTATTTTTTATTCCAAAAATATAGGCTTATAGGAATATCCTGTTAACTTCCTTAAAGGATTAGCTTTGATATATTCTAAATTTTTTTAAAATAAGGCGTAAAAAAGAAAAATATTAATAGGTTTAAAATTCTTATTAAAAATATATATTGAAAATTTGATTTAGGTGTTATTTTTGGTACCAATTATATTATTATTAAAAAAACATCTACAAAAAACAATGGGAATGTTGCTTGCTCAACACTATTACGAAAATCTGTATGATGTAATCGAAATGAGAAGATTGAACCTAAAATAACTAACCAAACGGAAAAATCAACAGACAAAACAGTGTCATTGACAAATTTCTGTGGGAACTAAGTCTCTAACAGTACTCACATTAAATTTATTCACGATCGCAAATTTATATAAAAAGATGTTCAGTATTTTGTGAGTTATTGTTGATGATTGATTAATTTTTATGGTTAATCTGTAATTGTATTATTTTCTTAGTTACAAACCTCGTTTTATAAATGCGAAACGATTGAGTTACAATTATATATAATATAATTAGATTAGATGAGTTAAGTTTGAATCTTCTCTTGTCGCTTTATAATGCTTTAAATATAATAAATATAAAAGAAATTTACTACTTTTAAATAAAATACAAATTGGGCAAGTAAGTTTTTTTAATTTACTTTTACTCTATTTAACTAAAATCTTGGTATTTATAATATATTTTTTTATATTTTTATCAGCGATGTTTAATAATAGATACACAGTGTTTTATTTTAATGTTATACTATTGACTACTGACATTATTTTAGCTGTAACGACATACGAGAGACAGAGTTAATTTGTTACAACTAACGTTAGGACATGACCATCTTGAATAATCCACACAGATTTATCAGGTTTTAAAAATATAAAAATACAATACACAAATTTAAAAAGAACCAAAAATAAAATAGTTTTTTTGAAAAATTCCGAAAATAGCACAAAGAACAAAAACGTACTGACAAATACGGTGTCACAGACAAAGTCATGTTGCCAAAGTATGTGTGTAAAAAAAGTATTTAATGGGTAAAAGCATGTGAATCTACTTATTTTTTGGTGCACAAGTTTGAGAACAATATTCTAAAGAGGGTCTGATTGGGATACATACAGCGTATACAGATTAAAAGAAGAGAAATACGTTTTGGCTCGAAAGAGGAATCCAAGCTTTTTTGAAGCTGCCAAGGTTATGTATGTAATGTGTTTGTGCCAGTTGAGATTATTCTCAAAAGTAACACCGACAAGATTAAACGACTCTTTGTTCTGTAGAACTTGGCCGCTCATATGTAACGGATGATCATTGGCAGACTTTTTCGCGACAGCGAACATGACTGTGTTTTCGATGCATTAAACTGAACAAGATTTTTGGCGCCCCAATCCAAGATAAGTTTGAGGTCTTGTGAAAGAGATATCTGCATTGACCTGCGCTTGTTTTCCAAATCAGAATTACATGGTGGCTTAAAAATTAAATTCTAGAGTGGAGGGTATCGTCACTATCATTAAATTGTCGTAGTATTATTTAAAATTATTGTAATAGAGTAAACTAACTTAGATTTTGTAAAAATTATATTAATTAAGATTTATAAAACTGTAAACCAAAGAAAATTAATAGTATTGAAATTTTTTTTAACAAATCTTGTAAAAGCAATAACAAAATCTGGGGCATCATAATATGTCTCGAAAAGGTTATATATTGTATATGTGCTTCTTTTACAACACTAATGCAAGTCACTTGCATTAGTGTTCTCAAATTCGGATAATTCCGAGTTTGTATAATGTAGAGATCGAACGCTGTAAGAACAACACCGATACGTCACGGTCTCATATGGCAAACTGATATAAAACCGTGACGTATCGGTGTTGTTCTAACAGGCAGTTCGATCTCTACTAACTCAATATTTTAGTTCTCCGACAAATTTTTTATATCACTACCACTGTCAACTTCTTGATTATAGCATATTACAAGATTTTTCTTACAACTACTACGAGATTTATCCCACATAAAAATCCCACATAAACAGTCAGGCGTCCTCTGACTAACTCCGCATAATTTTATTTCTCCCTAATCTACAAAAAATCATAATGAAATCTGCCAATATATGACGGTCTATTATCGACTCATAGGAGAAAGATTAGGTAAAACAACATGGGCGATCCCATTTAGAAATAAGAGGAGTTGTTCAATTAAAGTAGTTTGTCAGACGACGCCAGACTAGTTAGATATTAGAATAGATTTTCTTGAGAGCCCCATTTGACTTGACTATTGTTTTTCAGTAATATCAGTATTTTTTATGATAATTTATAATATTGTATCACACTTTAGCAGTAAGTAAAGCTTTATGATGAGTTTTTTTTTAAGAACATTTTATACAGAGGAAAAGAAGATGCTTAAGTTTATGGTTCTATAGAACGTGAAACAATTTTTTAATGACATATAATGTGTTGTTTTTATTTATTGGTACCATAAATTATGCTATAACATTTATAGGGTAATGCACATGTTTTTAAATCATTTAAAAGTTAATGATAAATCTATTAAAAACAATTATTTGGTTCCAATAATACGAAATGTAATGTGCATGATCATTTCTGGATGTAAAACTTAATAATACAATTATTAAGGTTAGCTTCTATCCTCGGACAACCACTGTTATTCTTCATGCTATTTTGTTTTTATTTTAATTGCCAAATATTTAACTATCGGAAATTAATAATTTTAAATGTATTTAGATAAAAGTTCTATTATTCCCAAATTCCTCCAAACAAAAAGTCTTTGTTTGATGAGAAAAACTCTTCTAGTATCAAAAAATTAACTCTTGGCAAATTAGTGCATTTTGTTTTAGTAATTCCTTGTTCCAGGCTTTCAAATTCTGGATTTTGGTTTTGGCAACTCAAAACTAGGCAATTATTTGCTAGGAACCACAAAATAATTAATCAAAACATATGAACAGTAAAGAGATATTTAAAATACACATGACACAAAATGACGTATACATAGATTTGACGTAATTCCTTCTGATTGGTGTTTAACTTGTCATTGCGGACTACTGTATTTTGTACTTTTATGTTACCAAAAATAAATATTAAAATTTAATAAATAGTAAAAATAAATTGTTTTTTTATAACCCATAAATCCTTTTTTATATGATAAATACAAAATATTAGTACTTTTTATATGTTATGTATATGTTATGTATGACGACAGTTATGCCTATTTCTAAATATAAAAAGAGAATATTTTTAAATTTAATAAAGTCTATACGAAGTCAATCCGAACAGCATAAAAACTGAAACGCCGGTTAGAGGCGGCATTTTCTTTATAAGGCATGGGCGTGCAGCATTTAACATAAAATAATGAAAATTTATTCTCATTATTTATAGTTACGCGGACTCATTTTTTTAATTAGTAGGTATTATATAATATAAGAAATATATAAGAAAACACTACCAGTTTATGATTTTATTTTATTTCCTATAATTGATGAAAAGTCAAAATTCACTATCCGAATTTTCAGAGCTTGAATTAGAATTTGGTTTATAATAATGGGGTCAATGGCCGATAAAATACAATATTCATTTTCTTTCACTATGACATGCTGAACACATTTCATCCATATACCACCGTCATTTACTTCATTAACAACTGCCCTTATATTTTCTAGTACGAAAGCACTGTCAGTTGGGGATTGATTATATTTCCTTAGTTTTTTCTTGACTGCAGCCCAAATCATCTCGATGGGATTAAATACGCAGTAATAAGGGGAAGACGTAAAATAGTATGACCATGTGCTTCGCATAATTTGTCGATAACATATTCCTTTTTAAAGTTCTCTTTTTTATAGCTTCCAATAACACCTTTTTTGTAGACTTTTGAGGAATTTCCATGTTTTTACTTTCCATAAATTTAAGAATATCATCCTTCTTTGTGTTGCTATTGGGAACTTTGTTGTCTAAACGTGAATGATAAGACGCATTGTCCATAACAATGACAGAATTTGGAGACAGATTCGGCAGCAACTGTTCAATAAACCACTTTTCGAATAGACTGGTGGTCATATCTTCATGGTAGTCAGCCGATGAATTCTTTATATTTTTAGCTGACAATAATAAAGCGTTAGGCACAAAACCTTTATTGCTGCCTGCGTGTAATGTAATTACTCGTTTTCCGCGAGAACAGGGCCCCTTTAGTGTACACTTATTACTATTATCCACCCAACCATATTTAACAAGATCATGTGTGTCGAACCAAGTTTCGTCCAGGTACACTATCTCCCTTTTGATTGGCGATATTCCTTAATTTTACGTAAATATTCTTGCCGCCATGCTACGATACGAGACGATTCCATTATAACCATCCATTGGTTTAATTTTTTGTACTTGAAGCCGCAATCTAGCAAAATATTACGCAAGGTGTCCAAAGATTTATATTCATAATCTCGATAATCCCGAAACTTATCCTGAATCATTTCTAATGTTGGGACTTTGTTTTCTTCGTAAAATTGATAAACTATTCGGCGTATAACTTCTTTGTCGCCATTATCAACTTTTTTAAGCTTCTGGTTAGCTCTTTTTCGCTTTACGAAATAGTCGATGGTATCTCCTTCTCTACTAACTGTGTAAATTGTAGTACGAGCAAGTTTAGTGAGCTCACAAATCCTTTTTAAAATTTCGTTTTGAGATGCCCCACGATTTTCACTTTTTAAGCAAGTGTAAATGTTTAAAATAAGTTTCTGTGCTTGAACATGTAAGTCCTTATTTAAAAATTCCGACGGCTCCGTCATGAAATCGGCTTCTACATTGTCCGTTTCATTATCAGAAACATCAAAAGGTCTCCACAACGCCATCTTGATAAAATATTTAAATGACAACAGTAAAACAACAAATATTAACAACGATAACAGTAACAACAGAAATAACCACGCTAACAATAACAAAACAATTTAGAAAATACGACACTCTTAGACACTCGCTAAAATTCAAAAGAACGAAGAATAAACCAATTTCAATTCCTTATATTTTGATCGACAAGTCATCACAAGCACAGCACTGATAAATTTAGCCGACAATGCAAATGGAGGTGCCTACAGCGGGCCAGACATTTTTTGATATTCTTTTATTTTTGTGTCCATGAAACATTATTTGACCGACCAGAAGCGGCTGTGCATGCGAGAAAATATTCATATGGGGTCTAACCAAGAAAGTTTAAAGGTGTATGGAAGCCCAATACTGTAGAACAAAATTGTCCAGGCGTGCAGGGCAGCGGGAATCGGGGAAATGACCCCGCGGAGTTTGCGCAATGAATAGTAGGTCAGAGCCGGACTTCCATAATTCTTTGTTACTATCTATAAAGTTGACATCATCAAACGTCACGTCATCAAGCATTCACTGTTTTTTTTTGCACAAAATTGTTGGTTATTAAACGATACTACCATAGAATATTTAAAATTATTGGGTAATATTGAATTTTATATCATCTGATATAATATGGAAAGAATAGATGGCGCCACTTTACAGCCTTCTATTTAAATGGTCGATATTTTTGGGAGTTTTGTATTTTTACCAAAAATCTTTGTAAATAAATAAAAACACGTTTTTTTTTTAAATAAATTTCAAACATTGTATGATAGTTTCACCAATTTTCTGATAAAAGAAGGGCCAGTTAGTGTAAATGAGTTTAATCTAATCCTAAGATTGTGGTTGTACATTAAAAAGTGAAAATTTTTATAACTGCTTTTTAGGCATATACTTTTCACTAATAACAAACATTCATGAGACAGAATAACAGTGGTTAAAAATGTTTAGTAACCTTTGGTACCTAGTTATCCATTGTAACAGTAACCGTTAAATATTATGTGTCTACAGTACGTCGAGCTTAAAAAGTTGATAATGTAAGTTTAGAAATCAAAAATCTAATTTCTTTTTAAACAAATACAGAAAAAGCAAAAAGGAACTTTAGAATAAAATTGTACTTCTTTTATTCAATTAGAGGGACCTGTATATATTAAAATTTGCCTGGTCTGCCCAGTATTTAATAATTTTGATCCTTTAAAAGAATGTACTAAATTATTAAATGAATTAAAAGTACCTAAATGTAAACCTTATTTCTTTTTAATAATCCACAGAAATACACAAACATTGTGGAAATCATCTAAAAGATAGTTAAGATTGCCTTACTGTTCTCACTGCTATTTCCTATGAAATTTTCTATTATTCATAATTGATATATTATTATTTATTCGGTTACCTAACGTTACGTCTCATAAGAAGCACCTAATTTAAATATAAGAAATACTTATCTAAAGTAAAAAATGCTGGGTATGTTACCGTTAGATTTGCAAGACAAAACCATACAACCTTTAGTCATTTTGTTTCGATGTTATAAGTAACAAACAATAAACACAAAATTATAGTCACAATTTAATAAACACTAATCACTAAAATAAGAAAGTTTTTATCAATCCAAAAAACTTCTGCAACCACAAAATATTATCACACAAAGCAAAACAATCAAAACTAATACGGCTTTCATAAAAGTATAATGTGTTGCCTAACTACACACTGATTTATTAGTGTGTAAGTAGGGAACACATTAAATTATTTCGTGGAATTTCGTTATTGCGCAAAATCGGCGGGGCCAACTCTGACAGTTATTTTCATACTGGGCTGGACATTTTTTGATCGAATGGGCCATAGCATTGGGCTTCCATACACCTTTAAACTTCCTTGGGTCTAACCATCATAAAGTTGGGTCCAGTTGGGTCATTTTTATTGGGGATTTTTTGGTGAATTGAGCAGTCCCGGTATGTGAGTCTTTTATTTAGCTGTTCGGATTGACTTCGTATTTACTATACAGGTGTTATACTTAACAAGTGTAAGTGACTTATTGTTTTCTGTTTTCTACGTATAATGACCGACTTATTAATTCCGCTTTAAATATTTTATCCTTAAGCATTGAAAAGTAAATTCTAAATTCCTTTAAAATAATTTATTTTCTTTAAAGTTTCGAATGTTCCACTTTACGAAGCTCGGATTAAAGTATGCAAAATGGTTGCATCGTCTGGGCATTTTTAATTATTTAGAACTTTTCCTCGAGTTGCATGAAATTCAATTTGTATATCTTAGTTTCAGAAAATACTCATTAGTGACTTAAGAAACTTAATCAATGTATTCCATTATTTCCCGAGCAGAGAGAAACAATGCAATTATAAACATTAATTTCATAAAATTCCACCCCAAACTCTTCTTTCTCGTAAGAAGAAGTGGAGTTCCGACTCCCCCGCGCAACCTGGGAGTAATTTGTTGGAGCGACTGCGATAAAACTCACGCAGAATTGTGATAGATTTAAGAATAAGGGACAGAGATAGATTATAAAACAAGTGAGATATTTAAATAGGAAAAAGAGTCAGGGCGGAAAATCTCAAGTTGAAAGAAAATATTTTCACCACTGGTTTACCTAAATCGTGTGTAGTGTTATGTAATCAGCCCTTTGTATAGGTCTGTTACGTAAACTTAGTGGA
>JAHBCN010020391.1:0-15176 GCA_019359885.1 Listronotus oregonensis
TTTTATTTCACCCTCTTTTTGACACTTCTCAGCAAGGATTCGTGAATTTTTCGCCTTAAAATCTACTAGTATGCCAAATTTTATCTACTTTGGTGGCGGTTAGAGAAAAAAACCTCTAACGACTGGACTTTAATGTGCTGTTTTTAGTGGCAACAAGTTACCCAACCTGTACTTTAATTTTGTTAATTTGCTACTACAGTTTTGGAGATTTCAATAAAATTTAGTACACTTCGTATATTATCAGTATAATAATTACTTTTTACTCAAATATATTTTAAAAATTATGTAAATATTATTTATGTTGTTGCGCAGTTAGGAAAAATAAACAATAATTATTCAATATTAACATTTTCTGCCCGCGATTGCTGAAACAAACACACAACGACGACTGTTTTTAAAAAATAATTTTGTGTCAGCGTTTAATTTGCAGATAACAGCCTGCTTTTTAACAACAAAAACAAATATTTGGGAAGAGCAGAATGGCCCGAAAAGTTGTGCCAACAAACTCATTTGTAAGCTGTCGGTGCGTTTTTTCGCTTTAGGGTTACGTTGGGGAAAGGTATATTGAAAACAAGGAAGGAATCTAGAAGTGTTTAAATTTAAAATCAGCCAAGATGGTTAAAGGTTTAAACGACTGAAATTTGGCACATATGTTAAAATTAAAAAAAAAACTGAAAAATAAAGAAAGTTTTTTGTTTTGGTATAATGAAAATGTGAGAAAAAGGTATGTCAAATATAAAGTTTGCATCTTAAAGGAAGGAAAAGGTGTGTGAAGGCTTGGAAAAATTTATTATTTTTTTTGTTTTATAAATTAATTAAAGAAGTAGTCAAAAATATTCTCCGAAAACATTTAAAAGAAATTTCATGCTTTTTAGAAGTTGTATGCGTTTGAGTAAGTACCCGTCAGTCTAACGGTCGAACCGCGTGGCATTGAGCATTGAAGGTTTTATGAAAATACATAATTTATGTCATATAAAATTTTTGTAGTTCTTATAGTTTTTGAAAAATTGAGTATAAAATTTTTTTTGGCCAAATTTTGGGGTTGGGAAAAGATATCAAGAAAAGCTTTCGCGACTTTTTAAAAAGGATTATTTAGCTCTTTTTAAAAAAAAAAAATTATACCAATGTTTTTTAATTTTTTTTTAACCATTTCTGTCGGAATGTCGAAACCCCAAGGGGAGTGTAAAACTAAAAAAACCTTTAAAATTTTAAGATTTATCCCCCAAAAAACTCTTTTTAATAGCCCAAGTTTTTTAAAAATTTGGTCCCCCCTTTCAAAAATGGGGGGTTTTTTATGTTTAAACCCCCACCATTTTTTTTTAGAGTATAGCAAAAATTTCGAAAAAAGGTTCAGTTTCCTTGACTTTCAGATCAGGTTTTTTTTTGTTGGTTAATATAGCAAAATTACAGAAACATCACTTTTTTAGTTTAAATTGAGTTACCCCCCCCCAGGGCCCTTTCAAAAAAAAAAATTTTTCAGCTATTTTCTTGACCACTTTTACCAACAATATTTTTCCCTAACGCTGTGATAAATATTTTCTGAGATACAGCCGGCCTTCTTTTTTGTTGTACAAGGGTTTTCCTATAATTGCCACCCCTTTAAAATATTTTTTTTTTTAATTATAGAAAAAAATAGTTTATATAAAAGTTAGGATTTTTCATGAAGATTTCATGGTGTAAGATAGAAAACAAATGATGATCGGAAAATTAACAAATATTCAACTTCGTTATTTTAAATGGAACACCCTGTATTGATTGAAAATTCAAATTCTGCCAATCTTCCTCTTTTCAAATATATATAACTTATCTATGTTCGGATAAAGGAGTTGCAAGTTATTTGAATTTAAAATTTGTTCTTATAAGCCATAGTTGTATATGGCTCATTGCTTATAAGAACAATTTAATCAACTGCAACCGTTTATAAACAATAAATATATTTTTGAAAAAAGGGATGAATTTTTCAATCGGGTTTCTTTAAAAAAAGATTAATGATTTGTTAATTTTTCGATCATCTTGTTTTCTACACCATGTCTTCATGAAAAATCCGAACTTTATAAAACTATTTTTTTTCTATTTTAAAAATAAAGTTAAAGGGTTCATTCGGGAAAACCCTTTTACCTTTATATTTGGGGGTTCATTATTTGTCCGAAAAACCTTTACAGTATTCGTTTCCAAATTCCAGACTCGGCTCCTTCGTCACTTCGTCCGTAAACATCTTACTTATACTATTAAAGTTCATTTTTAGAACTTATAACGTAAATATCTGTTGCCTAATTCGACTTTGTCAGTGACTAAATATAAATCTATAATTTTTAAACGGAAAAAATGTCTTTAAATGTTTATCCAAGCGCACGGTTATATGTTCTTTTATTTTTTAACACCGCTATTGTCGATGTTAGCATAAAATAAAGCCACACAATTACTTGCTTAATAAAACATCCCATTTCTGAAATAGAATGTCGCAGTGAACATATCAAAGCAGGTCGTAATATTTTATGTCTTCAATAAAAAAATCGTAAGCTTGGGGGGTATAAAAATGTATAGGCATCCTAAAAGGTCTATAAAACTCTTACAAGGCCCCAGTTAGGATTAAAGTTTTACGAAGTTTTTATTAGATCTTAAATGGTTAAAGTTAATAGGGGGTTAATCGGCTTAAAATCTTATGTAGGTCGTAGTACGGGATCCGAATAAGGGACGACCCGACCTTCACCCATCTGCCAACCAGTTGAAAACTAATTTTTATTAAATATAATAAATATCTAAGTAAAAGTAGTGTCAATGGGTGGCCTAAAAATTAATGGTCAAGGCTATGATAAATTTTGGTTACCATAGTTACTTTTTTTCAGTACTTTTACACATCTGATTACTAAAATCATTTAATTTATTTTAAAAGTAAAGAGCCTAAAAAATATTAAAACATTGGGTGGCCTTAATTTTTCTGGTCATAACTATTGAGTTGGCAGGTATAAACAGGTGGATATTGTAATTTGCACAAAAAATATTTTGTGCCAAAATGAAACTAAGTTTCTTTAAGTGTTATTGAAACTAAGTTTATTGCAAACTCGGTGATATAGGGTTGTCAAATATATATATATATATATATATATATATATATATATATATATATATATATATATATATATATATATATATATATATATATATATATATATATATATATATATATATATATATATATATATATATATATATATATATATATATATATATATATATATATACATAGTAGAATGGTAGTCGTTGCTGACAAATTAAAGACTTTTTTTGGGGAATAGGTTAGCAAGTGAAAGAATACTCTTTAAGGTTATGCCGAGCTTTCGGAAATATTTATTTCCATCTTCAGGGATACTAAAATATAACAATTTAAGATTGATATAAGGTTATTACAATTTACAGTGCACTTACATCTTTGTGAGGTTGTACAGTGGTTTTTATATTCATAGATTACACAAGACAGTTGAAGAATGTTTCATTATAGTTCATATTATGTTGAAAATTATTGGCATGTGTAGCAAGGGCACATCTCTCCGGGTGCAGTCTACAATCACTCCTATGTGAGGTGATTTTTCCTGCGACAGGCCTAGAAGTTTGACCTATGTAGACTTGGCCCAGTCCCCACAAGGAATGCTGTACACTACGTCCGACAGAGACTTTAAAGGTGTTTTATTTTTTTAGTTTCGAATGAAGAGAACCCAATCTGAGGACTGTTTTGTTGGCAATTTTAATGTTATTATTGATTTAAAGAATTTTTCTCAATCTAGACGAGGTATCACTTATGTACGGTAGTGATGAGAAAAATAATTTAGGTTCAACTCTGTTAACCGAGGCATTATTATCGTTGTTGTCAAGTATTAAATCTTGTGTATTGAAGAGTTCAACACTCAAGTTATTCGTGTTATGGTTTTTGGGGCAGAATTATTAACAAATTATAACACGAAAAACCCCGGGTGTTGAACTCTTCAATCACAAGATTTAATCTTGACGAAAAAATAATGCCTCGGTTGCTAGGTTAAACCTAAATTATTTTCTCATCCCCGTACATGACCCTCGTCTAGTTTGAGAAAAATTCTTAAAATCAATAATAACATTAAAATTGCCAACAAAACCCTCAGATTGGAGTTCTCTTCATTCGAAACTAAAAGATAAAACAAATTTGTCGGGAAGTAGTGCAGCATTCGCAAGCCCTACATGGGTCAAACTTCTAGTCGCCTCACAATAGAGTTGGATTCCCCCTCCCCACATGCCAAAAATTTCAACATATTATGAACTATAATGAAACGAGGATTTAGCAATACAAAGAAACTATAAAAAACGTCTTTTCTTAAAAGATGGCTTTCATAGCTCAAACACCTAATACTATTAATAAAAAAAACTGATATAGAACATCTCAGCGAAATTTACTGCTATTTGTTGTCTCTAGACTCTCATATTTAAAAAGTGCTTATAATATTATCACCTGGCTTCTATGCCTATTTATAGTTTTAAATTATAAATTAAAGAAAGAAAACAAACATAAAGGTTATAAATATTAAATTACTTTTATTACAATTGAAGCTCAGAGTGAACTAATCTTAAACGTCCGCTAACGGTAAACTTATCCACTCCCATTGAGAATTTTGTTTCCTAACCTGATTGTCAAATTTGATGTAAGTCAAATTCCTTTAAAATAAAAATAGTGACAACTTTTTGCATGTGCACCGGTTAGAGATCATTCTCGTTGATTTTAGTTAAGATTTTTAATTTGTTTTAATAATCATGTAAGTTTTATTAAATGTATCGCTCTTTTTGTAATTATTTTATATTAAAGGACCCCTTCTTCAACTGTCTTGTGAATCTATGAATATAAAAACCACTGTACAACCTCCCCAAAGATGTAAGTGCTGTAAAATTTTAATAACCTTATATCAATCTTAAATTTTTATATTTTAGTATCCCTGAAGATGAAATAAACATTTCCGGCTCGGCATAACCTTAAAGAGTATTCTTTCACTTGCTGATATATTCTAGTTTTTTATATATATATATATATATATATATATATATATATATATATATATATATATATATATATATATATATATATATATATATATATATATATATATATATATATATATATATATATATATATATATATATATATATATATATATAAGGTACAACGAAATCCTAACCCCGTTTTTTTCTTAAAAAACTATGGTTTTCAAATTTTAGGATACATATTATATCATAAGATGCCGTTTTGGTTATTATAAAT
Source organism: Listronotus oregonensis (assembly GCA_019359885.1). NCBI lineage: Eukaryota > Metazoa > Arthropoda > Insecta > Coleoptera > Curculionidae > Listronotus > Listronotus oregonensis. The sequence goes on from JAHBCN010020391.1 coordinate 5,279, forward strand.
GTTTTACCTTCCGGTTTTAACCGGAAACCAAACAACTTTGATTTTTTCAATGGAACACCCGTATATTTTTTGGAAAATTTGATTCTTAATATTATTTCTGATATAAAATCTGTATTTTTTCCTATACCCCCTCTGCTTGTTTTTTAAAAAAAGGGGTTGAAGATGTCCAAACCCGACATTATGCAGTTTTTTAAAAAAAAAAAAATGTTGAAAAAATTTATATGTTTAATTTAAAATTTTTCTAAAAGGCCCTATCTGTGGGGGGTTATAATAAAAAAAGTTCCGGGTTTCCGGAAGGTGCGAAAATTTTCTTATCTAATAATTTACTTCAAAAATTTTAATGCAACACCCCTTTTATTTTTTAAAAATTTGGTTTTTTGGGGTTATTCCCAATATAAAAAAATATGATATCGTATAACTATCTTTGTTAGTTTTAAGAAAATTGTTTGCCCCCCTAACTGCATAATGTGCGGTCGTTTGAACATTTCTCCTTTTTCTCAAAAACTAACAAAGTAGATATGGGGGATAATGAATTTATATCGAATGACTTGCGAAAATTTTTTAAAAAAATAAGTGTGTTGCTTAAAGAAGTAACAAATTAGAAAAAACAATTTTCCCCAAAAAAATTTTTTTTGACCTCCACAGATAAAACTTCGAAAAATTAAAATTTAAAATATTTTAAATTTTTTTTAAATTTATTTGTTTTCCCAAAAAAATGCATAATTTTTTGGACATAATTTTTTAAAAAAAAACAGAGAAAATTTTTGGATATTTGATTTTATAAAGAAATGATCCGTAAATCCAAATTCCCCAAAAAAATCGGGATTTTTATTTTAAAAATTAAAGTTGATTTTTTAAAACCCGGGGTGATAATATATCAAAATCGGATGTTATATATAAAATTATCTAAAAATTTTAAATATTTTTTTTTAAAAATTTTTTTGTTTCCCAAATTTTATAAATTATATATATATATATATATATATATATATATATATATATATATATATATATATATATATATATATATATATATATATATATATATATATATATATATATATATATAAAAAGGGGTATTTGACCATTAGTTGAATACAAAGATTCTAAATTCTTGGGGTTTTGGTCTAGGGTAAATAAAACTTTTTTTTACTAAACGCCAAACTTTCGGAAATTTATTTTTCCTTTTAAAAAGGGTGCAAAGTGAGTTTTCTTAAGGCTAGAGTCATTATAAAACATAATCAATTTATTGTTTTACATTTTAGTGCTCATAATTTTAATTTAAATTTTTAACATTATACATTCTAGTGTTTTCTAGAACATTTAAAAGAAAACATGATACTATTTAGATTAAGAAAAAATCATCAATAATGTTATATTTTAAATTTCGCACAAACTACATAAATACATCTTGCATTATAGTTTTATTTTCTTTTGTTATTGTATATGTTTTTATATTTTGCTATTATAAGATTAAAATAGTTATTAAACTTACACATTATGACTGGCTAATTGGCAAAATAGCCTTAAGCTAAAAAAAATCTTGCATAGAAAATAGTGCGACTAAAATTACAAACTGTCCCGTCAAAATTGCTTGTTTTTGATTTATTGAATTTATTTTAAGTTAGAGACGCGCACTATACAATATATTTGACTTTTTAAACTGTACATTTTAGTTTATAAATTCAACTGGGTATCATTATTTTTATAGACAATAAAGAAAATTAAAAATGATATCAAAATTTATTGCTCAAAATGGACTATAAAATCCCAATAAGCTTTTTGTGGATTACAAATATTTAAGCCCTTTTTATTATACTATAAATGTATCTGTTTATTAATGTTTTATAGCCTGAGGAACAGAATGCTGATGTTGAAAAATATTGGAATAAATTTTAAAGAAGTGACTGCAAAATAAAGTTTTATAACGCACACATAAAATTAATGTTTATTTTGATTTTAATCACAATAAAAATTTTAAATATTTTTACTTTTATAAAATATATTACATCCCAATTAAATTGTTTAAAAAAGGTTTTTGGCCCTTAAGGGTTATTTATTTTAACAGGCTTTAAAAAATATGTTTAAACTTTGACACTAACTGCATAGCCTAACAGTATGTTGTTAAGAAATCTGTTTTAAAAATTTTACTAGTAATTGAATTTTTATTATAAAAAAATATGTAAATCATAAACAAAAATATAATGCGAAAAGATAAAATTATGCAAGTCATACCTTCCAATATGTTGGGTGTCATAATTTGTCTTAATTACTGCTTAGGTCTTACTGGTGAACACAAATAGAACTTACCTGAAAAAAAAGTAAACATTAGTTAAAACCAGCTTAGGGCAAAAACTTATCATATATTATTTTTACCATATTTAGGACTAACCCAAAAGCTTGAGTGACTTAAAAATCTGACATGGTATATTACTATATGGCAAAAATTTTATTATAAAACATATTTTTTGTATGATAAAGCCAAAATTCAGTGCTTTTTAATAGCCCAAAATAGTACGACATAGGTTTTTAAACTAATTATTTAAAAGTAAGTCGAAATAAGGTCCAGAAACCACGTCTTCAATAAAAATATGTTATTTTTTTTTCCGAAGAATCCAGTAATCGTTGACGTAGTTAAAAATAGTATAAAATACTGTCTTCACTAAAAATCAATAGTCTAAAGTAATCAACCATTGTATTTGTGGCCAAAGTATTAAATGTAAAACTTATACAGAATATACTTTATTTTGATAATATATTCCACATAAATAAAAGGTATTGGTCCCAGCGTTAAATTTTAAATTAAAAAATACTACCCAGAAACTTCGTGGAGGGATTTAATTAAGAGTTACCTTCAACTTTTTATCTTTGAAATTTTAAGGATTGGGGCATATTTAATGCGTCAAATATGTCAATTAAGCAATGTATAGGAAATTTAAGAAGTACTTCTTTTTTTACTCGACTTGTAAGATTTTTTAATGCAAACATCAGAACATACATTGCCTACAAAAATATTAGGGTATTTAGCGAGACCAACACCCTTAATTTGTTAAATTCAAGATGTTATGTATTTTAAAATTAACCGGTTGATTCTTGCACAGTTGTTAGATAAATAATATTAAAATGTTATGGTTACGAAAATCAAGGTTTTTTCCATCGACCTACGCATTAAACATATTTGACGCATAAAATAAGCTGCAGGTTACGGCAAAATATATCTACCTAAGAAATTTTAAGAAAGTATTTTTTATTTTAAAATTTAAAGCCGGGATCGATGCTTATATATTAATTTGCCCCTCTTAGATAATGATTTAAAAAGGACTTTTTCTTTATTAAAAACAACGATTTTTCTTTAATGTTTACAGAAAAACTAAACACGTTTTACTATTATTTTGAATTAAAGGCAATAAAACCTTACACGTCACAACGTTACCTTGCCAGAAATGCCTTTAATCTCTTTTAACGACGCGTTGTCGTTTAGCACAGAAATTTACAACGGTATTTTCTTGAAAACCCACGAAATAATAATAAATCCAATTTTCAACACATAATAATATCGTGTAGAAAACGCGTCTGATGTTTTCGTTTTGTAGGTAATCTAATAGTTGTTAGGAGCTAATGCAAAGAGGCTCATTACTGATTGTATTACCTAAAGACAGATAACTAAAACTTTTTTCTAAAATGGGTTTTAATATGATTTAGTATTCTAAGGTTACAGAAACGTCTTAAGTAATGTTTTATTTTACACAGCAAATACGCTAATAAGAAAAAATAATAAAGACTTGAATATGACTATAAGTAAGCAAATTCTTGCCTCGAAGCAAATCTAAACTGGTATACTGAAAAACTATCCAAGAGGTTGGGATAAGCAACCCTGCCCCTGCAACCCTATAAATATATAAATATACCAATATGACTTATACAATATGCTATAAAAATCAATACATGAGAAATACATCAACATTAACAAAACCACCTATTTGGACTGTCAATCAGCTGATGGGATAATGGATAAATGGTTAAGGACTGTATATCTGCCCTAAGTCTAGTCGAGAAGTTTGTTTCCTGCGTAAAATATTTAGAAAGCTTCGAAAAATATGAGCGATAGCTCGTTTGACACGGAATACAAATTTGAGAAAGGCGTTTTGAGATTTTTTTTTGCCAATAAAAATTGCAATTTTTATTAACAAAAACGAAAAAAAAGAAACCCTTTTGATTCTTGATGATAAATCAAAAACCCTAAAAGATAGCGCAAATGCAATAAGGATTCATAAAAAGGGGTAAATTTCCAAAACAAAGTCCTAACTCTCGAAACTCCATCTCCATTATATACAATTTTAATTTAACGCAAAAAATGGACCTACGCGCGACCTTTTTGGTTGCGCGCTCGAAGTCAAAACCGAGTACGTCACACTAAATAATTATTTTTAAGGTATTTAATATTATTTAAAAAAATACGGTGTATATGGAACACTTTAAAAAATTTATTCCCGTTAAAAATTTGAATTAAAGCTAATTTTTCAATAAGTTAGACAATTGTTAATTAACAATTGTTTCAAAATTTCCCCCTTATTGTACATTAAAAAATGATGCTTAGATAAATGTGGTAAAAAAATTTCGCTTTGTGGGGCCTTCTTATACAGGGTGCCACAGATTCGAGTGCATGCATGGGAATCTCGGAAACCGTAAGAGATACGAAGTCGGTTAAATTATGGCAAAGTTGCGCATTTAGGTGCCTAACAACATGCCGATTAGAAAGTTGTAAAATTCCGAGTACTTCCGGAGATATCCGTAAAAACCGAAATTTGTGATTTGGTTTTAATTCCTTTCTCTGACGTTATTTAAGGAGTTTTGAAAAAACAAAAGATACTTCTCATGCCCTTCTTAGCTCTACAAAACAGCGTGAGAGATTTTCCTGACTTTCTTTCGTTAAACCATCATCAACTTTATTTTTTTAAATGCGGCACTCAATTGTTTATTGCATTTTTTTAAAGCAGTTATAATCCCAATTACAACGATGTATAACACTTAATATTTTTCTGTTAAATAAACATATTTTCCATAAGAGACAATGAGTAAGACAAGGAACGAAAGAACGAACGAACATCATTTCTTATAGGGGCGTTCCATATTTGTTAATAAATATTAAATGTTATACATTTTTGTAATTGGGATAATAAGAGGTTCAAAAAAATTAAATAAAAAACCCAGGTCCGTATTTAAAAAAATAAAGTTGATGATGGTCTAACGAAAACGAAACGTCGACGGAAAATCTTAAAAACTTTTTGTAGAGCTTAAAATAGCCATGAGAAGTTCTTTTGTTTTTCCATATCTCTTTAAATAACGTCAGAAAAATAAAAACCATATCCGCAAATTTCGGTTTTTCGGATATCTCGAAATCGAATTTACAACTCTCGGCGTTGTTGGGCACCCATGCCAAATTTCCTAATTTAACCGATTTATCTCTTCAGTTTCAGTCCCTGCATCCTGTCTGTGCACCTGTATACACACAGGACAAAATCTCGCCTCAAAAAATTTAAAAATATATCCCTTGTTTATAATAATTTTAAAACTTTAACAAAAAATAAAAAATTGGAGTTATATTGGCAAGGTTATAAAATAATTATAAACAAGGGATACATTTTTTAAAACTTTTTTTGGCGTGATCTTGTTAAATATGTATATAAGAAGGAAAATATTCAAAATAAGTATACCGGGTCAGGTTATCGGATGTAATCTCATTTTTTTAAATGGAACACCCTGTATATTTTTATCTTAAAAGATGACACAATAAATTCTTATTTCAAAAATATAACACATCATGAATGATATTGGTTTTCCATGCGATTAATTTAAACCCCAGTCAGCTATTAAGCAAAAGCTAATATCCTGGAAACGAAACTATGTTGACATTCTCGTTGTTATTAACATTTAACGTCAATGTTATTTTACAGAATAACTCAAGTAGTTGAGTTTAAAGTAAGCCCCAGTAGCCTTCTTCTGTCTCTATTCTGCCTCAAGAGCGAAATAGCGCCGAATGCACAATGTTTAAAGCCGTTTTTTATACTTTTTGCCAGCTTTATATGAAAATCCAAGATATAAAAGTAAATAACAAAACATAAAGTTTAACATTCCGTTTACTTTATTCAAATCGGACAATTACAGTTAACACGTTGCTTTGTTTAAAATATTACTGCAAAAAAATTAAACTGCGATTTTGAAAAAACCATACATTGGACGACATTCGTTTTAATCCGTTTAAACAACATGTTATTATAGTCCAGGGCATTTAGATCAAAATCGCCCGAATAGCGGAAATTTTTCTAGCCAGCAGATCTCAAGATGGGGTTTCCTGCATTGTGTTCAGGCAGGTCCCAGAAAACGACTTTAGAAAGTCTGGTTTATGCATTTTTTGAAAAATGCCTTCTGGGCCGAAAAATGCATTTTGCAATTGCATCATTACTTGCACCATTATAGGAACGACTGGAAACTCGGAAAAAAGCTTAAAATTCGTTACTCGTGGGTTTTCGGGGCTGCCGAACTCGATTCTGGCATTAGAATTACCCGGGTGTGCTCGGGGGTGGCTCTGTGGGGGTGTCCGGGGGCGCTAAACCCCTGAAAGGTTGGGTTCTGGGAAAAGGGGGGTTTGGCTTTTCCCCATGAAAAAAATCCCGTTCTCCAAAATCCCATTACTAAAATTTGAAAGGAAAAACCCCCAAAGCCACCTCCGAGCGCCCCCGTGGAAGTCTAATGAAATTGAATTCGCCCTCGAAAACCCGAGTAACGATTTTGGGAGCGATTTTCATGGATATCCTTTCCGCCCCAGATTGACCCCCAGACAAACCCACAGAGGGACCCCCCAGCACCCTCGGGTAATTCTAATGCCAGAATCGAGTTCGGCATCCCTGGAAACCCCCAAGTAACGAGTTTGGGAAAGCGTTTTTTGGGCATGCTCCCAATTTCTCTCCCAATTCACCCCCCGGACACCCCACAGAGCCACCCCGGGTAATTCTAATGCCAGAATCGAGTTCGCACCCAAAACCCCGGAAACGATTTTGGGAGCGATTTTCAGGCATGCTGCCATTTCCCCCCAAATTCACCACCGGAACCCCCAAAACCACCCCAAGCACCCCGGGAACAAATGTCAGAATCGAGTTGGCGCCCGAAAACCCCCCGGAAGTGATTTTTCGAGTTTGCAGTCTTTCCCAGTGCGGCGCTTTTCCGGCCCAGAAGGCGGTATCAAAAATCAAACCAGACTTCCAGAGTCCTTTCTGGGACCTTCCTGAATACAATGCAGAAAACCACATCTCGATATCTGCTGGCTAGAAATATTTCCGCTATTTTTCCTAACTTCCCTGGACTATTAATAATAATTTTACCAAAGATCAGCTTCCCAGCTAAAAAAAAGTTTAAATTATAATTTTTTTAGGAAGTTAATTTAAGTGGTTATTCCGACTTTTCTCTGTAAAAATGCACCAATAAGAATTAGCAAAAAACTGTTTTGTTTGTTTTTTAATTCTTTACAAAAGTCCCATCGACAGTATCGCGATTAAATTAAAATTAAATCAAAAATTCTTATTGTGAAAGAAAAAATAGATATTTTTGAGAGTTTTTTTTATATAAAAACAGAGAAAAGCTAATTTTGTAGGAGTTTTTTTTTTATGTTCTATGCACCTTTTCTAAAAGATGGTACTACTGGTTTGCTGTTAAGGGGGTTCTTTGGTTTAACGGTCTGATTTTTATGCATTTTTTGGAATTTTTTGTGGGAACCAATAAAAAGATTGGATTTTTTATCATTTATTTATAATGTCTTAAAGGTAAACATATAAATTTTAAGCTAAAAGTTATAGCGCCCTGAAGACACCTGCCTCGAAAAAATGGACCCTCACTTCCTCCACGAAATCAGCTAATTGGCCTATCTGAAACTAAAAAAATCGGCGACATTTTTTAAGCTATAAATACATGGAATAAATTATTATAAAACAAAAATTTTAAAAATTAGATTTTTGACACACTTTGAAACAAAAAAAATAAATTTTATTATTTTTCGTTAACTTGTTAAAAAAAAAATTAAATTTTGGAGTGATAAAAGTCCATTTCGTGTGTCTTTATGGGCTTAGTCGAACCAATATATAAGAAGTAAATCGGCCAAGCCGTTTTTGAGATATGATGGATAATAGTTTGAGAAACATAGTTTTAAGAAAAATGCGTTTGAAGTTACAAGTATAGTTACAACTATAAAAATCCTAACTTACCTTTAAGCTGCAAAACCAAGACTAAAATAAATTTCACAACGTAATCTGTATGTGTACCTGATAGTGCGGAGGGTGACAAACATCACTGCAACTAGGCCTCAGTAGGCCCGTTGTGCTACCTCCTAAAGGGCACTCCTCACTCATATGCCGCCCATCCTATTAATTTAAAGAGGTGAGAACTCGCCAAGGGAATCTTCTTAATGTCAAAAAGAAAGCCAATACTCGCCTAGCATGGATCTTTCTTGGACGAGAGTGAAGGACAGTCACAAAGGATGTGCTCCACCGTCTCGTCTTTCTGTTACAACCTCTAAAAGGTGTGTCATTAATACCCATTCTAAAGAGGTTTTTTCGCGGTTGGTATGTCCAGTAAGAACGCCCGTGATTAGACGGGTTGCCCTAGGCCCAAGTAATGGTTAGCTTATCTCTTTCAGGATAATTGTAACTCCTGGAAAAGTTACAGTTTACTGTCTTATCCCCGTGGTAAACTAATGATGAAAATGTTTTTTGATTAGGTCCCTCCCGTAACCCCAGACCTACGAAAGGTTGGGTCAAAAGGTTTTGTCCCCGGCAGCCTTTCTGGCCAACGGTGCATGGGGTTGCCTTTGGAGTGGCGTGTCCTTTGGTGAGAAGTCCCCAAATTCATGCGGGAAGGCTCAAGGGCACGTGACATTCTAGTCCCGACCCGGGGTTTGGCGTGGTCCCCCTGGGGCTAGTGTGTCTGTCTGCAATCCTTTGGATAAGCACGACTTTATCAGTGTTTTCTACTGCTTATTTCTTTTGCAGCCAGGGTTATGCCTGTGAGCTCAGTTTGCGCTGACCCCCTCACCCCTAGCCAATTTGATGTTTGTTAAAAAGATCTAGAATAAATTTACATCCGTCCTTTTTTTTTTCGAACCTCGTGTAGAATTTATTTACCTCCCCTTTTTTTTCCTTTGGTCAATTTGTAGGGTTTTTAAAACAACAATGGGGAATAAGTCCCTTTCGCCTGCAGCAGTGGAAGCGATCCATCGCCTCACTCCCCAAACGACCCTCGGGGCCAATTCCCACTCGGCATTTAAAAAACAGGCGGGGCGCAAAACCGTCAAAACAACCTCCTTGACAATATGTACAACGTAAATAACTTAAACCAAAATTTTTTTTCCTTTTTAAAATTGTTTAAAAACAAAAATTTTTATTTAATTTAATTTACTCAAAATTTTAAAAAACACTCCCCTTTTAAAAAACCGCCAAAAAAAAAATTTCCCCTTTTGACATATTAAGGTAACAATTTATGCAATAAAATAAAAATCGATTTTTTATTATCAAGAATCTCTATAATCTATACTAAATAACGTTAATTCTCGGAATTTCTTAGAGACATATTCGTTGTTATACTAAATTTGGTACATTAGGCATGAACGACATAGTTTAAGTATTTTTTGTAAGGACAATAACCAGTATGGTTTCTAATTAAGCTAAAAAAAGGACAAAAAGCAAATAAGAGCTCTTAGATTAAAGCCTTTAGTAAATACATAATTTAATTTCAAGCCACCGACTACAGAATAAATTCCGGCGTTTGTCACAGAGTGTCAAGAGACGAGAAATTCATAATGGAGTATCTAATTTTAACGGGCGACTAACGATATCAGGATTAGCCGCAGTAA
>JAHBCN010020392.1:0-15122 GCA_019359885.1 Listronotus oregonensis
TTTTCGTATACCCGTTTAAAAATATTATATTTTTTTGGTTCTTAATTTGTCTATCGATGCGATTTTTTTCCCCGATTGCAAGCCTACAGGAGATAATTTTTTTCGGTTTTTTTTTCACTTAAATGACATAAATTATACCCAATTTAAAAAGGAAGGGGAAATAATCTATGCCTCTGCTGCGGATTTTGAAATATGAGTCGATTAAAAGAAAATAGTATGTAAACAAACCGATTTTAGGGTGACTTTCACTCAAGAAAATATTAAAAACAAAACCCCAAATTTTAAAAAAAAACTATTACAGCAAAGCCTAGAATTAAGTTTGGCTTTCATATAGTTTTTAAAAATTATCGATAACTTATACCGTTTTTGAGAAAAACATTATGCCCAGAACCCCAAATTGGATCCAATTTCCGCGGCGCGAATAGACTCTTAAGCACCTTACATTTTTAATATAGGGATCAGATGACTTTCGTATAACAAGTCATAAACCTTTAATAATTTTTGTATAATAACGTATTATTAGTCCATCTTTGTTCATACACTTTTCTTAATAAAATCATTTTGGAAATATTTACTATTATTTTTTAAAGGATTTTAAAAAATATAAATATAAAAAATATATATATATATATATATATATATATATATATATATATATATATATATATATATATATATATATATATATATATATATATATATATATATCTATATATATTCTATTTCGGCTTGTTTTTGATTGCCCAAAAAAATTTTAAAATACGTTTCATAAACCATATGCACATATGGCCCTAAACATAAAAACCCGGCCTAACTAGATATCTGCAAGGATTCTCGGTCAGAAAATCCCAATCAATATATCCCGATAATTAATATATTATGCCAAAATATCCTATACAATAAATCAATTGAAAAAATATCCCATAAAAAAATCCTATGGCAAAAAATTACTAATACAAAAATATCCTTATCTTTCCCATTATTTGTAATCAAAACTAAAAAACTAACCAAAATTAAAACATCTTCCATATTCTGTACAAACACGTGTTCTGCATTTCTTTGTATTGTTTTTAAAACATCGCCCTAAAAAATAACCACAAATTACCATCATCTCTCTTTTTGCTGGTACTAACACCTGTTCCATTTCTTTGTATTGTAATTAACATTTGCATCAAACTTTAACTAACCATCATCTTCCATATTGCTAGTACAAACACGTGTTCTGCATTTCTTTGTATTGTTATTAACACATCGCCCTCAAAACTAACCACAAATTACCATCATCTCTCTTATTGCTGGTACTAACACCTGTTCTGCCTTTCTTTGTATTGTTTAACACCTCCCATCAAACAAACCCCAATAACCATCTTTTTCCATTTGCTAGTACAAACACGTGTTCTGCATTTCTTTGTATTTTATTAACACATCGCCCTCAAAACTAACCACAAATTACCATCATCTTTCATATTGCTGGTACTAACACTTGTTCTGCATTCCTTTGTATTCTAATTAACACATCGCCATCAAAACTAACCAAAAACCATCATCTTCCATATTTCTAGAACAAACCTGCTTTGAAATTTTTTTGTTTTGTAATTAAAAATGGGGTAAAGAAAAAAAATTTTTGTATTAATAAGTTAGTTACTTAACCTAAATACAAAAACAAATTTTAAATTAAAACTATTTAAATTTTTTTTTATAAAATCCTATAAAATAACATTTCTTTACCAAAATCTTTAATATAAAAAAATTTTGATTGCAAAACCCAATTTGTATTTGGTTCCTACAATTGCATTACTTTATCATTTTTTCCTCTGACGTCTGAGCATACGGACCGTTAAAAGGTTTTTTCATCGTGCACTAAAGGGGTTAAATTCGGAATAGAAAAAGCAACATAAAATCTGTCCTTAAGAATTAAAAAAAAAAAAGTATTGCATTTCAGGAATTGGTCTTGTTATGAAAAAAAATTTTTATTACAAACATACTTGTTATTTAAGAATAACGACTCCCCAAAAGGGGGGAATAAAAAAACAAAAAATTTAATTTAATGGCATTATCTACTACTTAAAATGTAAAGTAATTATTTTTTTTCTTTTCCCCAAAAATTTTCTTTGGATTCTGGAAAAACCACTAAATATTATACAAACGTAAAATAAAATATTAAAGACTACCTTGGTAATAAAATTGTAAACGACCTAAACACCCCCAAAATAAAAGTATAATACTAATTTTAAGTTGCGATACTGACCAAAACTACACAAAAATTTCTGGTCCTACTTTATTAATTTAAAAAAAATTTTCAAAAAATTTTTAAAACTCGTCAAATATAATAATTTTTACTATAATTTGAAAACAATATGATTAATTAATTTTAGTATAATATAAAAAAAGTTTAAATTCTTCTTAAAAAGTCTAAATTATATAGTTTTCATTCTGTTTAATTTAATTTAAATTTTTAATTAAAAATATAATATGTTCATATTATATTTTTTTTATCATCAAATTAACGATCAAATTCAACGTTTTTTTTTTTTTAAAAAAATAAATATATATATATATATATATATATATATATATATATATATATATATATATATATATATATATATATATATATATATATATATATATATATATAGACATGCGTCAAAAATATTCTCAAGATGGCTAGAGCCATTGATAAATAAGTTCAAAATCACGTTTTTCATAATATATATGAAACCGTTGGTTTTAGCTAGCTAAATTTATAAAGTTGTTAATTTTTAACCTTGCACGTAGTTTATTTCTTAAATTAGGAAAATTATTTTAGGGGCATTACGTACAGGATTTTTGGCACAAAATAATGAAACATTCCTTATTTCCATATAAAAAATGTATTCATAGTCGATATTTATATTTTGGCCCATTTGGTAGTATTTTTTCTATTTTCATAACATTCATCAAAAATAAGTCGGCGAAAATAATTACTGAAAATATTAATAAAAGGTTATGGATTGACTAGTATTTATTTTGACACTACGCGGTGTAATGTTACGTTTACACGCTGGGGGTGTTTGGCTTGGCTTGCGTAACCTTGCAAGAGCTTGCCGCCGATCCCGGCGGTTGTCGGTTTTCAAACACAAATCAAAGAAGTTTACGGCAAGCGCTTGTAATACACTAACGCACTTGCAAGGGTGTTAACATCATCCAAGCGTTTGTAAAGGCTTGGAGCTTGTCGGCGTTTGCCAGGCCATGGAAAGCGTGTAAATGTGGCATAAGACATTCTGTTTATTTCTGTTAGTTACTGCAAAATAAAATTTAAAAAAAAAGATGCAAACTTTTTCAATTGGGGAGCTTACAGATGGTGGCCGTTAGAAAATCCTAGAGAGATATATCCTGATCATTATTATAAATATTCCATACAAAAAAATGTCATGACAAAACCATCCTATAAAAAAAATCCCATGGCAAAAACTTATTAATACAAAAATATTCTTGTCTTTACCATTATGTGTTAATTACAAAACAAAGAATTGCAAAGCACGTGTTTGTTCTAGAAATATGGAAGATGATGGTTAGTTGTGGTTAGTTTTGATGGCGATGTGTTAATTAGAATACAAAGGAATGCAGAACAAGTGTTAGTACCAGCAATATGAAAGATGATGGTAATTTGTGGTTAGTTTTGAGGGCGATGTGTTAATAACAATACAAAGAAATGCAGAACACGTGTTTGTACTAGCAATATGGAAGATGATGGTTAGTTGGGGTTAGTTTTGATGGCAGTGTGTTAATTACAATACAAAGAAAGGCAGAACAGGTGTTAGTACCAGCAATATGAAAGATGATGGTAATTTGTGGTTAGTTTTGAGGGCGATGTGTTAATAACAATACAAAGAAATGCAGAACACGTGTTTGTACTAGCAATATGGAAGATGATGGTTAATTGTGGTTAGTTTTGGTTAGTTTTGATTACAAATAATGGGAAAGATAAGGATATTTTTGTATTAGTAATTTTTTGCCATAGGATTTTTTTATGGGATATTTTTAACGAAGTAATTTAAACTTTATTTGCATATTATACTAAAATTAATTAATCATATTGTTTCAACTAACACGATTATAGTAAAAATTATTATATTTAACGAGTTTTAATAAGGTAGTTTGTAAAGTATTTTAAATTAACCTAAAGTAGGAGCCAGTAACTTCTGTGTTGACGACTTGGTCAGTATCGCAACTTAAAATTAGTATTATAACTTTTATATTAGGGTGTTTAGGTCAGCGTTTACAATTTTATTACCCAAGCAGTAGTCTTTAATATTTTATTTTACGTTTGTATAATATTTAGTGGTTTTTCCACGAATCCAAAGAACAATTTTAGTAAAAGAAAAAAAATATAATTACTTTACATTTAAATAAGTAGTAGATAATGCCATTAAATTAAATCTCTTGATTTTATATATTGCCCTCCTTTGGTATGTCGCTGTATTCTCTAAATAACGAAGTATGTTTTTAATAAAAATATTTTTCATAACACAGTTTATCACAATTCCTGAAATGCAATACTTTTATATTTCTTTTATATTCTTAAGGACAGATTTTATGTTGCTTTTTCTATTCCGAATTCTAATCCCTTGAGTGAGATGAAAACCATTTTAAGGGCCGTATCCAGATCATGTCAGAGGATAAATAATGATAAAGTGACATGCAATTGAAAATAGGAATCCTTGTAAATACTTTTAAATTGAGCATATATGCGAATCAACAATTTTTTATATTAAACGTACCTTTTGGTAAAGAAATGTTATTTTATAGGTTATTATTATAAAAAATATTGAAATAGTTTTAATTTAAAATTTGTTTACGTATTTAGGTTAAGTATCTTTTGGAGAAAATAAGCCAAAAGTGCCTTTTTAAAAAAAGCATTAGGGTCAAAATACTCTAGATGTTTAAATAAACATAGGGTTGTCAGCAGTGGCGCAACTAGCTTGCTATTTTTTTTGGGAGGCTTGTGCCCCGGGTCTCTATAAGTCGATTTGGAAGTATATAATTGTTTTACAAAACTTGCTATAATACGTATTTTACAAATGTCTTAATTTGACGAAATTCCCTGCTATAAACTTTGTTTGATGTTATACTATTTTGTGACTATTGGTTTGGAAGGGCTATTTTGGGGCATTACCATCATGTTTGGACCATGGGGGGGGGAAAAATCTTGAGTTGGGGGGTTAAACCCCCCCCCAGCCCTCCCCCTAAATACGCCACTGATTATCAGCCCCTCAATATGAGCTTTTTAGATGCAACCTTTTATCACTTATTCTGATTAAAAAAAAAATATTATGGAAGAAAATTATGTTATTCAATGTTTTTTTTATAAATTTTAAATCAAAACTTAGGTAAATTGCTAGGTAATTATTTATTTGTAATTTATTTTTTAATACAGTTCAAACTTAATATTAACCCATTGTTATTTGTAAAATAAATCATCTTTTTTATCTTTATCACGACACTAATCTGTATTTACCGAAAATGGACGTATTTGCGTCGGTGGCCAAATTATGTTACTTTCTCCCCTACGAGTTTTTTATCCATAGACACCACCATAGGCATAGAAAAAAGGTCTAAGTAGTTAAAAAAACATACCAATTACATTTATTACCTAAACCAACTTTTATTACCATTACCACATGGTTTCGACATGTATTTAAAATAACCATAAATTTTTTTATTGCGATACGTATTTCACATAAAAACGTTATTTAATACCTTGTGACGCCCTATAGTCCAGGAAACAAACCATTTTGCCTAGCAATTTTTACAAAATCAACGTTTTCAATTGGTTTTTTGCAAATAACTCAATAGGTACGCATTTTATCAAAAGACTAAAGAACAAAATTTTAGCTTTAAAAATACGAATAAAACAGTTTTTTTGTAACTTCTGTGGGACCAATATAAACCAAGTTGTGGTTTGTAAAATGTTAGCTGTTATTCATCAAACACAAAAATTTAGAGTTTCAAAGGCAAATAACGCAATATCTACGAATTTTTCGAGGAAAATTAATATCAACTTTTTTGAAGCATTTGCAAAGACCTTTTTTTTTAACAAAATATGTCTTATAAAAATTGTATAAGTTATGATTAAAATAAGGTTGGATCAAAATTTTTTGTTGCAAAAATCCTCGAAAACAACCCCCTAATTACCACCAGGGGTGGATTTACGCAAAGGCTGAGTAGGCTAAGGCCTAGGGCGGCAAATATTATGGGCAGCAAATTACATTATATTATATTATGAAATTTGTGTGTTTTAAAGAATTGTTATTAAATTTTTTGTTTGTTTTATTTTGTTAAATTTGTTTATTATTTTTAAATAAGAATTAATAATTACATTCTTGTAATGCTAAATTTTTCGTTCTGATATCCAAGAAATATTGAAATATTGGGGCGGCAAAAACATATTAGCCTATGGGCGGCAAAAAGTTAAATCTGGCCCTGATTACCACCCTAATTAAAATAAGTCGTAGCCCTTTTTCAATTCTCTTTATCTTTGTATCAAAAATAAATTCTAAAATGTTAACCGATTTAAATTGCTTAATTTAAAAAAAAATGGAGCAGGAAGTGAAAATCTAATTTTAGAATTCTAATAAAAAATTACCTTTGTTTTAAAATAACTTGAAAAATAAGGGAGATACGTTAAAATTACTAGGGTATTAAATTGTACTTTTTTGAATTTCAAACATTTTTTTTTTTTTTTTTTTTAATTAAGTGTTTGACGAAAATCAAGTGAGATATAAATGTTTAAAACGTGTATGTGTGTATAGACGAGCACTACCTTGTTTCAGCCCTTTAAATTCAACCCTTAAAAAGGTAAGGGTTGTAAACAGATTTAATATATAGAACCTTATACCTCTTGAAAAAACCATCAAAATAGTTTTTAAGAAATTTTTATCACAAAAACTGATAGAGTTATGCTTAAAAAAACAATATTTTGGAGTATTCTAAAAGCCCAATCGGAGCATGATGCGTGAGTTTATAAACGTGCTTATATGTTCTGTAACGGGAAAGGCCAAACGATCAGGAGAAAGTTAAAACATATGCTTATGTTTTTGTTTAATCCATGATAAGGGTTGCTTTTAAGGGTTAAAATACTTCAACTAATATTTTAAAGATTAAACATTTATTATTTAACCTATTTGAGCCAAGTTTTTCTTGATTTAAGCTTAAATATAAAAGTTAGGTAAGTTTTAAAGGTTTTTAGTAGTAAGGGGTAATGCACACTTTAAGGGTGAGTGGAACTTAATTCCAACTTTTAATGCGAGTCGATGCATTTTTTAAAAAATCCGCGGTTTTGTACTATTTTTTGAATTGTAATATTGTAAAGGGTGAATTTTTGAGAAATAAAAAATTACAAAATTAAATAAGTAATATTTTTTAGCAGTTAGATTTTTTAGTTACAACTATATGAAAATATGTTAATTTTTTTAGGGTAAACATTTTTTTTATTCAATCATAATAAGGGTTGATTATATAAAATAATGTTTTAAAAAAATTATTTTTTAACTTATTTAAGCCTAATTTTATGTGACTTAAGCTTTAATATAAAAGTTTTTGCAATGAGGGGTAGTTTTCACCCCTAAAAAATAAAAAGCTACCTTTAGCATAATGGACATTTTGAAGAGGAGGATAAGTTTAAGTTTAATCTTAAGTTTTTATGCAATACACTGTGATAATATATAAATTTTTAGGGTAAATATATTTTTTTAAAAATTAAATAATACTATGGGTTGCTTTTCAAAGGCCAAAAGGTTTAAAATAATGTTTCAAAGAAACAAAATACTACTTTTTTAACTTGCTTTGGTCAATTTTACTCAACTTAGGCTTTAATGTATAGTTTTATAGGTTTTAGCAATAAAGGGTAGTTTTCACCCCTAAAGAATAAAGAGCGCCCATCGGCGTAATATCGATTTTGAAGAGGACGGTACGTTAAGCTTAATCCCAAATTTTTATGCAAATCTTTGCATTTTGCACTTTTTTCAGCTTTGTTTTCTGGACTACTACCCTTTCTAGCTCTTCAGCTCGACTGACATCTCTGGGCAGGTTTTACTTTATGCGTACAACGACTCGGAGCACCTGCATATCGGTCTGACATAAGATAGGATAGAGGGCTTTTAACAAACACAAAGGATTGTTTAGGCAAAAAAAAATACATTTATTTTTAAAATTAACATTATTTCGCCAGGATTTTTACTTTTATGTTTAATCATAAACGCATCAAAAGGAAAACAAATACTTTTAAATAGTTTATTACTTTAGTAAATGAGTATATTCATAATATTTACTCCATGTTGTAGTGGCTCTACAATTCTTAGGTGCTGTTAAATATTTATTGTAATATTTCTATCTTTTTCTAATTTTAGTACTGTAGAAACAGTTTATACTAGACACGTTGTATTTATTAGAAGCGTCAATGAATACTTAAAACTGCCAAAATGTGAAAGTCATAGTTTCGAAGATATCGTTAACTTCAATTTCTAAGAGCAGCAATTTCCGGACTGTAATAGTTGCTTATGAGATATTTTTTTTATAATAGTGACATAGAATAAATATACATAGCAAAATTAAAAATTTATATATTTCTTTAGGATTTAAACAACTCTAAAAAACATATTCTAAGGTAGGTGCGCTAAATATTGCCATTGTTCCTAATATGGCCACCCCTCGTTACTCAGCTAGTATCGACGCTGCATGTAAGCGGCAGCAGTAGCAGGTACTTTGATTTGTCAGCAATTTGTTTTCTATTCGGCGGTTTTAGTCTTTGCTTAAAGTCAGACGTAGGAGCACGCCGTTTGTTTTTCTTGTCCGTGTTATAAGCAAATTTATTTTTCACGTTGACCCCACGCAATCTAAACTAACATTTTTTTGTTTTTTTTTAAATACAGGTAATACACTTCAGTGGTTCTTGTTTTATGAATTGCATCAATTATTTCAACTGGGTTTCTAGGTTAAGATTTTTTTTTCGGTACTTCATTTGTTCCTAATATTGCCAGTGGCAATATAAGGAAGCTATGGCAATATTAGGAAATAAATATTAAACTCTTTTTGCAGAATCCAGGAAAACGAGCTCAGTGGTCGAAGAAGATCTACGCTCGGCGTTGCAAGCCATAGCGAATGGAATGTCCATCAAAAGTGCTGCCAAGCAATACAAAATTCCGCGTTCAACGCTGGGTCTCCATCATAGAACACAAAATCCCAACAAAAAGCTTGGAAGGGTCCGGTATTGTCTGAGCTCAAGAAAATGAGCTTGTCAGAAGAATTCACAGATTAGCTGAAGTAGGAATGCCTATAACAAGCAAGATTTTAATGAAAAGTGTATTTTTCTACGCTACAATAAATCAGATATCTAATCCGTTTTCTAAATGTCGAATAGGGCCTAGAAAATGGCTCGTTATTCTTGTCTAGACATCCAGACGTATCGAGACGAAGAGCTAACAAATGAATATGGCACGAGAACAAAAAATGAATAAAGCTATCGTTGATGACTATTTCATAAGTTGGGGGAAACCATCCAAAAACTAAAGTTTTTGACAAACCGGGTAAATATATAATATGGACGAAAAAAGGGTGCAGATTGACAATCCATAACAACAAATTGTTTTAGCTAAAAGGGTGGCAAAACGCGTACATTTAACCGCACCCGAGCACGGAGAAAACGTTCAATTGTAGGTTGTGGTAATGCGTTTGGGTCAATCTGTACCACCCTTTTACTTTTTAAATCAAAAGATTAAAGCCTGAATGGTCGATCACTTCCCCCGGCGAAAAGTTATTGTAACAAATAAAGGTAGTATGACATGTGAAGCATTTGTTTTATGGCTCGAGCATTTTTCTTCATTCAAAAACCCTCCCTACCCTACTAATATTTGATGGGGAAAAGTCATCTTGATATTTCTATAGTTGATGCAGTGACCGCATGGGCATAACTTTATTTTGTCTACCAAGCAATACATCACATGTTGCAACGAATGGATAAAGCCGTGTTTAGAAGCTTTGAGACGTTTTGGGATCAAAGTTCTGCAATTTTTAACAATAAACCCCCGGCAAGGCAATTACAAAAATAGGTTTGGAGAAAATTTTTACTCCCGTTTGGTTAAAAGCAATGACACCATCAAACATTATATCCGGTTTTTCAGCCACCGGAATATATCCATTTAGACCAGAAGCTATACCTGAAGCTGCTTTTACCCAAGTTTGATTACCCACAGAGAAGGCGAAGCAAACCAGAATAATTTCAAGATGCATTAGATGTCGTTGAAGTTCTAGCAACAACGCCTGGTCAAACAAGATGGACAAGCGGATATCAAATGCCAAAGAAAACTGATTCAAAAAAAAAACGTTCTGTTTCTTCCTCAGATAGCGAATCTTTATCGGATTATAGTATTCACGATGATTCACTTGACGATATCTC
The DNA here is from genome assembly GCA_019359885.1 of Listronotus oregonensis. Taxonomy (NCBI): domain Eukaryota; kingdom Metazoa; phylum Arthropoda; class Insecta; order Coleoptera; family Curculionidae; genus Listronotus; species Listronotus oregonensis. The sequence goes on from JAHBCN010020392.1 coordinate 10,436, forward strand.
TAATGAAGATGAACCCGTGATGAGTTTGAAGAAAAAACCAGCCTGTTAAAAAAGTTTAACCAAAACAAGAAACTAATCAAAAATTGACATCGGACTCTGAGGACCCCTAAAACAGCGATGAAGATGAAATTATAATCGCATTTAAACATAAACAAAAAGACAATGTTACAATGGGGAAACCCCCAAATTTTTAAAGCGAGTTCTAATCAGATTATGTCTTCAATTCTAGACTCTAAGTGTTTTACAATTCGTTTAAAGATACAGGTTTGCTGATTATAAATTAAAGTACCCACGGTAAAAAAAGGGAACCAGCTTTAAAAAATAAAGCCCAACAAGTTAAAGATTTGTTCGCATCAAAACCAAAATTGAATTCACGCAAAAATTTACAGAAAAGCAACGAACAGTACAAAAAAAAAGGGGAAAGAATCGTGGTTTTGTTTCCCCTTTTAACACTAGCACTAAAGAAGAAAGCGCTTGTGCATGTTTTTTGTCAATATGCACGGCCCCCGTAGGGCCAACTAAGGATGACAAAGAAAAGTTTATTTGTCCTGAATTTCAAGTTATATATTTTTTCAGAAAATTTTGTTAATTCTATATGTTCTTTGGTAGTTCCTTTTTGAAAAAGGGGGGAATAATAGGGTGACGATCCTAATATTGCCATTTTTAATTTAACAAATACGTACAATATCTTCTTTTCTATTTAGTTTTTTTTGATAATTAAAAAATAAAGGGGTAAAAATGCCTTTTTTACGCGTACCTAAATTTGTATTCCTTATTAATAAAAGTATTGGTTTATTCACAAGCAAACTTAAGGGGGGAATATTTGGGGGCCCCTTTTTATATTAGGTATTTGAGCAAATATAATTAATTTTTTAAAAAATAAAATTTTATGTAGAGGTATTTATCAGTTTTTTTTTTTAAAATTTCATTAAATAATAAAAAATTTTTTTTTTTACACACATATACAAAAAAAAAGAAAATTTATTTTTCATATTTTAAGGGTGGGTGGGGGTTATACTTCCACTGCGAACCCTGCAAGCCGGGACCAATGGGCCACTTTTTCGCCCTATCTAAACCGCATCCCGTTTTGGAGGAGCAGAATATGATATTTAAGACGTTTTTAGATGAGAAGTAATCGTCTTTTTACCGACCCCATACTTCAGGACTAATTAGAAAATTAATTTCCCATTGCTGAACTTAATAGTAGACTTTTTTGATATGTGTTTTGCTGCATTCTCTGTCGGAGGTAGTGAATGAAGTCTACAATCTCTCCTAAAGAATGGGATTGGCAAAAAGACGATTATTTAAAACCAGCACCTAAAAACGTCTTAAGAATCATATTTTGCTCCTGCAAAGAAGGATGGGGTTCAGCGTCAGCTGCAGAAAAAGTGGCTTTCATTGCTTACCGGCTTGCAGAGTTTGGTGGAAGTGACTGCAATAACCACCCACCACATGAAGCATATTAAATTGCGATAGGTAAAATATAAATGAAAATTAATTTTATTTTTTTTGTATATGTGGTAAAGCAGAAAATTTTTCTTTACTAAAATTTTTTAAAAAATACTAATAAATAACTCCTCAGAAAATATTATTTTTTTAAAATTTTTTTCATTTTTTTTATATTTAATATAAAATATGTTGTTCCCAGGAGATCGCGTTGAAATTTAGAAATGGATTGAAATTTTTAAAAGTTAACAACGTTTAGAATTTTTACAAGACGTCATTGTCGTTTTTCAATGATTTTTTGGCAACCTGTAAAACTGACATAGTTTTAAAACATTTAAACCGTTGTTAATTTTTAACAATTGCTAAGTCCATTTAAATTTAACCGCGATCACCTCGGCCATATTGTTTAAATCCTTTGAATATTTATTTTAGGTTACTTTTTTTAAAAAAAATGTATTATAAGCAATTATAACAGAGAAAAAAATCTGCTCAGAAATTGAAGTTCACGATATCTTTAAAACTTGAAAATGCAAAAAATTATTATAAAACTATTTTTGTAGGAAGTTAATACAAAAAGATTCTGTGTAAAAATAACGAAAATTATTATTTTGTTATAAAAATTTTAAAAAAAAAGTTTTATTTGAATATTTTAAATAATGTTTAAACAATATAAATATTTGTTTGCCCCCTTCAAAAGGTTTCCAAATTAAATAATATAAAAAAGTCTACAAGGGCTAAGACCTAAGTACTAAGGTCCGTGGGGTCGTAATTATTTTTTTTTTTTTTTAAACAATTAATGTTTTTTAAAAGCAACTTTTACAAAAAACTACTTCTACGACAAACGCAAGTAAGCATGCTTTTAAACTAATTTATACTTTAATAACACGTCAAAAATTTAATTTAACAAAATTTCGAATCAAATTGTGGTGGTATTTATGTTAAAACTGACAGAAAACAAATTAAAATTTTTCTTTTTAACTAAAACTGAAAACAAGCGTTTATTTTAAAGCAAAACGGTTTTATTCGAAACGCGCGGCAAACTTAATTTTTTTCTGAATCGCAGCTATAATTATAAACGATACTTGAAACAAAAAACCTAAATTACTGAAACATAACAAAACTCCCTAAGAGAAACAGAATTTGGAATTATAATACAACAATGGTTTCTTTGTGCAAAAGGGTTTTCGTTTCATTAGCTTTTAATTATTTTCTGTTGTTTAAAGTTTAAGTATTTTTTTTGTGAGGGCCACCATCTGTAAAAATTAAATTGTTGCTTTACAAAAACTAAAGGCTTTAATTTTTTCTTACCGAAGCTGAATTTGTGTATTATTTAAAGACTACCTGTTTCAGCATTACCATTTTAAACACATGTGTTAAATGACCAAGTTTTTTTTTATAAAATAAATAAAAGATTTATCATTTTTAATATATTGCGTTTTATATATTCCTTATCATAGCCAATCCATTTCATGTGTACAATTATTTACAAAAAATGCATTTTTAATAATAACAAAAAATTTTCCTATCAATAATCTAAAGTAGTTTTTTTATATATATATATATATATATATATATATATATATATATATATATATATATAACGTTGGCGCTTGAAAAATTTGAATATGATTTTTCCCCAAGTGTAAAAAAAGGAGACGGAGAGAGAGAACAAATTTCGCCCACCCTGGGCGGTTATCGGGCTCGTTTTGCTTATCAGTCCGGTCAAAGTTCGGTTGCAATTCCTCGCATACCTAAGTACTTTTTGCCGATCATGTTTACAATTTTTTCCACCTTTTGGGACGAAGACGGATACAGTAATAAAATAAAAGGGTTTCCTGTTAAAAAAAAGATTAATTTATTAAATGGTATTTTTTTTTTGACTTTTTATGGGCATTAAAAAAAAAACATACATTTTATCTATCGTGAGCGCGTAAAATTCCAATACTTGATTCGAGGCTGACCTATGGCTCCAAGCGCTTGCTAAACATCCTGCGAGCCACCCCCAGCGTCCACCCCAGTAAAGGAATTAGGAACCCGCGTTGCCAGAATTATCAATTTTTTTTTTAAAAATTTTGTTACAAATTTTTTTTTTTTTTAGACAAAAGATAAATATATACAAACTATTTTTTTTTTTTAATGTAAATATCAAAAAAAAAGGGCATTTAAAAAAAAACAAACAAAATATTAAATAATACTTCTTTTTTTACTTATATTTTTAAATATTTTGTAATACCTACTGGGGTATATAAAGAAAATAATGTACTCATACAAGATATAATATAAATGCTACATATGAACATACAAAAAACATTTAAAAACATAAACAAAACAAAAACATACATATAAAAAAAAAAATCAAAAACATAAAAAAAAATTAATAAGGTCAAAATGGATATCAACCGATTTACATAGATGGCGGTGGGGTAGCTTTGATGAAATAAAAATTTCAATTAATTAATATCATTCTAACTATAAGGGCACACATGAAAAAAAATTTTTCTTTTTTTTACCCGGGGTTGGTTAGACAATAAAAAACCCAAAAATTTAAAAACTTCTTATAGAGGGACCCAAAAAATTTTAAAATTTTTAAATTTTGTTTTTTTATTGGGATCTTTTTGTAAAAAATGGTAAAATGATAATTATGTTTTAAAAAGGCAAGGGGAAAAATTAAAAAACATTGAGAGGGTAGGGGGGAAACGGTCGCTATGGTGGGAGGGTTTTCCTATGCAGTCGTTCTTGTTCCTCTATCTATTAGTGTCTAATACATTAAAATTAATCCCAAAAATTCAACCCGAAACGGTTTTTTTATATATATATATATATATATATATATATATATATATATATATATATATATATATATATATATATATATATATATATATATATATATATATATATATATATATATATACAATTATGTTGTCATAGTTGTCATCCATTTCCTGTATATCGCTTTTTTAATTATAATTATTATTTTATTCAGTTTTTAAGTATATCTATAAAATTTAATTTTTAAAAAATAAAAGAAAGTTTACATTTATTGTATTTGATATGCAAAAACAGAGTAGAGTTTGTTTAATACCAAACAAATAGTTTTAAATATATAATAAACACCAAATCTGGCGTTAAATTGATGTATGTAACCAAATTATTTTAATGAGGAAGGTAGCTGACTACATGTGATAAAAATACGAAAAATGCAATTACTAAGTAATAACGTTTTATTACAAAATTACTA
>JAHBCN010020393.1:0-15108 GCA_019359885.1 Listronotus oregonensis
ATTTTTTTAATGTTAAAAAAAAATAAAGAATAATTTTCTTAAGTATTTAATGGATTAATTATTTACTCTATATATCGCATGGTGCCATTGTTAAACATTTTTCATGTCACAAATACAATACTATTGTATCTGACTAAAAGAAAAATATGTTCAATTACATTGTCGTAGTGCTTGAAAATACACTATTTTATACTCAATTCCTTAAGTAAAACACTAAATTGTTCCGTAAACATTTAGAAACCCGAGAAAGTAATAAAGTGGCAAAGGTAGAGACTGTTAAGGTCCTAAAACACATCTGGTCTAAACTTTACTGCTTTGATAGCACGAGCTGTCAAAAATTTTTATATTCTTTATTTTATAACTTTATTTTGTTGAGTCTACTTTTATCCTTTCCGTTTATAGTGTAGGAGAAACGTGTCTATTATAAGCTTATTTTTTATCTGTGGATATTCGTGACTAAGGGGATAGAGAAAGAATAAACCTTAGGATATTAGTCTAAGGAATAGGTTGAAAATGGTAAAAAATAGAGACACAGCTCTTAAAAATACACGCGATAGCTCATTCGATCCGGAAAAATGTCTAGACAAATGCATAAAAAATTGCAAAAGTTATAAACAATTGAAAATGAAAAAAATGTTTCGTTTCTTGCCGATATCTCATAAACTATTACAATGTTGACAATTGTTAATCAACAAAATTGTTTCAAGCTTTCGTCTTCATTGTACCGGGTGTCCAAATAAGGAAGAACCCCGGCTGATTCTCAGAAAATGTTTATCGCACAGCGTTGGAAAAAAATATTTTTAGAAAAAGTGATCAAGAGAAATAGCTGAAAATTATTTTTAAGTTTCTGAAATGGCAACGCTTTTATAGTTTTTGAGATATTGACGTATAAAATTTTCTTTGGCCTAAATTTCATTCAAAGATATTTTTATTTGATTATTATGCAATAAATAATTTTGGTGTAACTGCTAATGAAAATCAATAATAATGATCGTATATGGCGTAAACAAAAGAAAAATAATTGTTTCACTGAATGGACAAATGAAAATATTCTATTCCTATTCTATTCTTAGAAATACCGCGTGTTGCTTCAGAACTTTTTTCACAGCATAAAACACCTAGTCATCATTCGTCGACATAAACGAGGCCAAAACAACGTAAAACATAAAATTATATATCGCCGGTTTTCATTGAAACACATAAATGGGTAACAGACGTCAACGCCATCTGCTTACCAAAGAGCGAAGCATACTCCTCTCAACAACAACAAGTTGAGAGGAGTATGCTTTGCTATTTGGTAAGCAGATGGCGCTGACGTCTGTTACCCATTCATGTGTTTCAATGCTTACTGAATAAGGTATTAAAATTTATAGAAGTATTCACCTTCGACTAGCTTGTCTGATGAGATCTGATATAGATTGAAACCGGTCACAAGATGTCGTTAGGTGTAATCAGTGTTACCAACTCTACCAGCTTTTAGGTAGATCTATCTACTTTTAACTTTTTCTACAAACCTACTACCCTGGATAAAAAATCTACCAACTTTTTTAATTTTTCAAAAATTTGATTTTATTTTTTTTAAATGAATATATTAATACCTTTACTCCTGGTCACCAACCAAATTATTTATTTTTTTTTAACTCTGGGGAATTTTTGAATTTTAAGCAAACTAGAAAGAGGGCGTTGCTGTACATAACCTTTAAACTTCGAACCGTCCGTCCTCCGGTCTTCCGTCATTTTATTATTTACGTATATTCAAAATGATTGAGAATGACAATGAATCCGAAAAAAAATGTATTTTATTGTTTGGTTGATATCCAAAAAACCTTTGAATAAATAGCTCATAAAATAATCCACCGATCACATTATGCTGTTCAGTCTATGATTTGATTTGATTTTTATTCTGAAAAGTGACAGTTTGGTTTTTTCTTATTGGTTTCTTAAAAATAGTCAGTAAAATAATTTATTTTAATTAAAACAGTCAATTATAGATATTATATTACAGTGCAGATTCTTTATAAGCCCAGTGTTAGCAACCCTGGAGAGTGGGATTATAGTACCATGGCCGCTAAATTATAGTACATTTGAAAAAAATGTAGATTAGAAAAAAATAATCGTTTATGGTATTCTGGGGCCACTTTTTGAGCCAAATAGCCATGAGATATGTTGCTCCTTACCTTTACTCTCCATATTTTATTGGGAGTGTTCAGTAGTTTGCAGTAATTGATGTGTTGTACGCTAGAGGAGCTATATTGAAATGTAAAATACTCACTTTTTTAAATACAGAGGGTTTGTTACATAAATTCGTATTTTGTGTTACATAACAAAGAAAAATGGGCAGCCTAGGATCATTTAAAACTTCTTAACAAAAACATGTATAATCATAAACAATAAATAATTTCAAAACAGTTTTTAAGTTTTTTTAATTTAAAAAACTTACTAAATTAAGGTGGTAGATCTACCGATTTTTCATTTTGGATTCTACCAATTTCTACCGATTTTTGGCACATATTCTACTAATTTTCTAAAATTTGGGTTGGCAACACTGGGTGTAATCTCTACAAAGTTAGTTGAGAAATTAACTACACTATTATTACCTGTTCTTTCAAAATCACAGCACACCAATCTTTAATCGCTGATCCAAGCTGCACATCATGGGTTACTGAAGCTTATTTAAATAAATGCTTTTTAACGCCATTTTAAAAGCAAATTTTACTTTATGAACATGGTCAAATAAGGAAAATTAGGATAATTCTGATAAGCTAGAAAAACATACGGAGTAATACTAAAAACAAAAATAGTTTCTTTCGATTGAAGCGGAAGGCGCAAAAATAAATTGGTATGTTCTAAATGAGGGCAACTCTCCGCTATAGAAATCTGCCCAGTTTGATAATAATATCTTTTTAATAAGAAAGTAGTCAGCTGATATATGTCCTCTGGTTCTCCTGGTATATAGGTTGCTATCAGGGCCACCAACTCTTTTACAGAATATGGATTCCTTGCCTCTACAACACCTTCTTTGGTCATGGAGACAAAGGCATCAAGAGTCAGCCTTAAAGGTCAAAGAAACATCGGCAACACTGTGAAATTCTATTCGGCCCTCCGGAAACCAAGAGAACAACAAGATTTTTTCGCATCTGCATCAGTCAGTTTCCGAAAAATCTATGAAATTGCCAAAATACGTGTACACTTTTCCACTACTACTTAAGAATGCATTTACGCCACACCTTAGGGGTCGGGTGAAAGGACACGGAGACGGTGGGCGGAGACTAACAAACTCCCACTACCACAATTTTCGTATAGCCGCATTAAAAATATTATATTTTATTTATGTCCTTTCAAATTCGGTGTATCGATGCGATGTTGTTTTCGATCCTACAGCAGATAACGTTTTTCGGTAAGTATTTTTCACTTAAATGACATACATTATACACCATTTTAAAGTTAAGGAAATAATCTATGCCTCTGCTGTAACGGATTTTTAAAATATGAGTCGAGTTAAGAGAAAATAGTATCTAAACATTTTTAGGGTGACTTTAACTCAAGGAAATATTAAAAACTAAATCCAAATTTAAAAAACTTTTACAGCAGAAGCCTAGATTTAAGTGTTGGCTTTCATATAGTGTTTGAAAATTATTGATAACATATACTGTTTTTGAGAAAAACGTTATGCCACGAACCCCAAATTGGATTCAATTTTCGCGGCACGAATGGACTCTTAACTCTTTTAAAAATAAATATTTATTTCCTTGCTAGAAACACCCAATTTTCCCGATTTGGCGCAATTGCAAATATACACATTCAATAATCCAAAATTTAACTAAATTTAATTCGTTTAGATTCGTTCCCTAATCAACCGGTAATTGTGTTTTCGGTTTTCGTTAATAGGCTATATTTATTATAAATTACAGCGGCTGAATCAAATTTTGATTACCCATGCCCACCGATAAATAATGGGAATAATTGTATATCCTATATTCAGCAAATTTGCGTGTCCTTTGTCAAACAGTCTGGTTAAGCCGAATCAAAATATTCTAATGAATTAAATACTCAGTTGATTACGGTGTAAAATTCCCGAGAAAATCTATTTTATTAGTTTTTTTTTAATATGGTCATATAGTCCAATAACTGAAGACCTAAAAGTACCTGTAAAACTGTAAATAAATTTGTACAGTTTTTATTTGTGGCGCAATTTTCAGATCTTCGCGGATTTCTTTCGAGCAAGAAAAAGCTTATCACGATTCCGACGTGGGAATCCGCTGAAAATGGCTCCCCAAAGTTCCAAAAAATGAGTTTCGCAAATATTTACAAAATATGCAAATTAGAGAATTGTTGTTTAAACAAAAAATGAAGGCCACCTCAAAATATACAAAAATGATTTCTATCATTTTTTTCGCAACACCAATATTTTTCGCAAAAACGGCCGTCGAAAGATCCATAACATTTCATAGATGTGGCAAAACAATTTTTTATTAAAACAATTTTTTATCAAAACGCAACAAATATGGTGAAAAAATTTTTGGGATCATTAAACACTTGCTAAGGTCTCATTATTAAAAATAAATGTTAATAAAAACCATTTTTTCAAAAAAAAAAAAAAAAAAAAAATAATAAAAAATTAATAAGATACTCTCAAAATATTAAAAACTTTGAGCGCTTTTTTAATATTCCATAAAAAACAGAATGGACCCAAACTCATATGCAATGATAGGTACGGGCTTTCCCATTTCGATAAACTTTGAATGATTTAAAAATGTACATTATTGCCCGAGTAATGGAACAATTCATCCTCCCGCTTATAAGTGAATCCATGAAGATAGCTGCATTCTAGCGGTAGAGCGGCGGCTGAAATGAGGGGACTTTTGGGTCCCGTTATCTCGAAAACTATCGATTTTTTGAGAAAAATTATAGGGACCATTCTTGTAGACTACAAGGCGGTCTTCATTTTTTGTTTAATTAAAAATTCTCCAATTTGCATATTTTGGCAGATATCGGGAAACCCATTTTTCGGGCCTTGAGAGGCTATTTTCAGCCCTTTCCCACCTGTTAATGTTGATAAACTTTTTTTCGCTCGAAACCATACTCGAAGAGCTAAGAATTGCGCCACAAGGAAAAACTGTACAGATTTATTTACAGCTTTCTCCCTTGATTTACTGGACTAATAGCCACATTTTCATTAGATAATCTAGAATACGCTTTCGCTTATTGCACAATTTTTCGGGTCATTTTTTCCCATAAGAAATGTTACGGTAAATGCATGTCCGATTTGCATCTCACTTCCCGTTCCAGCACCAGAAGCGGCCGCCCAGCTAAGTAATGGCCACGCCCGACGTTGCTTGACTTTAGATTATGGCGCCGACTAAGATTATGAAATATGAACTCATTACTTAGCTGGGCGGCCGCTTGGCACTTGGTGCTAGACCGGAAGTAAATGCAAATCGGACCTTAAATTTCCCCATGTATTTCTTATGGGAAAAATGACGAAATTTGCGGCCGGAGTGACCTAGCTTATCTACTTTCATTATATTTTTTTAATGCAGTATTATTGATGTCATTTGATGCACAAGCAGCAATGGCATTCTTAGTCAGCTCACAACTTTTTGAGGCATGGTGCACTTTTTGGATGAACAGTTTTTGGCGATGCACTAAAAATATTTTTAATATCTAATATCTACTGGAAAATATTTTAAGAAAAAATTCATTGAGTTGAAGGTATTAGTCGTGGTTATATTTATTTTAAATAGTATTAACAAAAAAAACATACAAATTTAAAAGTAATAAAAAAATTAACTGAAAATCCTGACTTACACAAATATGTTGTGGCAAATGGTAGAAGAAGATTTTTTGCTTTATTTGATAAAGTTTTATATTCATCCTTTAAGCTTCACCCAAATGTGATAAGTAAATTTCTGGTTGCAAAAGTTTCTTTTTCTACGAGCATGGAAAATGGTTCTTCCCCAATATTTTCCGTGTGGAAAGACATTATTCCCACACTAGTGCGAAAAGGTATATTATTACCACACTAGTGCGGGAAAAATTTGGAAACGTTAAATGAGGCGTTAAGAACCAGACCGGACATCCAATTAACGACTTAGATGGAAAAAATTGGGTTTCAGTTTCTATAACGATTAGTTTTTATTGACGTTCAAAAAAAATTTCGAAGTGTCAAGTATACTCCTATATAAAATATGGAATGCGAGATTTCGCAAAAGATGTTTTGCATTCTGCTAATGTAGCTACCTTAGAAATTATATCGAAGAAATTGATCCTAGATGCGATTGGTGTTCCCAAAAAACGTTAATACATTGGACTAAGAGGAAGGTATATAGTCTGTCTCAAAGTATATCGTTATGGCTTTTGACGGACCATACCCCAATAAACCTTTAACGATTTTATTACCTATTGTTATTGGGTAAACCCATTTGTTCATAAGGGCAGGGGTGGGCCAGGTATTTCTTGAGTATTAACCATTAGGCATATAAAATATTTTGGCTAATATTTTAGTGGCAGTGTTGAATAACCGTTTTTACTGTGCGTTTCGAAAAAGTTGTTTTATGAGAATATAACTATGTCGCGTCGAAATCATTTGTCATTAGATGCAAAACAGGTTGTGAAAAATGTGTATGAAACTTTAATCAGTAGAGGTCTAATTAAACAAGAAGCTTTAAAAGAAACCTGTCTACTTACAAAAACTCCAATATCATCGATAAGGGATATTATTATTAGTGAAGAATTGAACAAAAGAAAAAAAGTAGTGATTTTCAATCTCACCGTATAGACAATAGTGATCAGGACCTAATAAGAAGGAAAATATATTGTCTTTATGAAAGCGGAGTTATTCCTACCTTGGATAAACTAAAAAGAAGCTAGACGAAGACGAAACCAATATAAATATCAGCCGTGCCACCCTCCATAGAGTTGTTTGTAAAATGGGATTTAAATACCGCAAAATAGACAAAAGACAAGTAGTAATGGAATCGCACAGATTACGCACTTGAAGATTTAATTATCTTCAAGAAATTAAAAGATATAGGTTAGAAAACAGATCCATAATTTACCTTGATGAACATTAAGATTATACTCACCTAAATAAACAATAAATTATAAATCTTTATATTATTAAAGTCTGTCCCTAATGTTCTGTCCTAATACCTACCGACCCGCAGTTTTATTGCTGTCGGCAAGTTTAATCCATAAATGAAGGCAAGAGCTAACACGGTGTACTTTGAGACAGACATTGACATCAGCAAATTTTATAAGGTAATTGCCTTCATCAAGCAAAAAAATTTGGGCTCTAAACCTAAAAAATCTAAAACGTTGAACAAAGAGATATCACCAAATTTTTATCCGAAGCTCCGAATAACATATATTGGTTCCATAAGATTGTGGCTATTTTGGAATGAATGGAGCTTGACGTCACCAAGAGCTAACAAATTTTACTTTTAATGACATTGAAGATACGTAAGATCTCTTAGTGGTTAACATACCAGGTACAAAGACACATGTAACACGAACCTTTGTTGTTTCCTGTCAAAATTATATATACTACTGAAGAAAATATAATAGAATTGAGTTCATCAAACACTAGCCATCGAATATTTTTTATAAATTATCAGATGTACAGTGCAGTGGGGTTAAACAAAATTTTAAAAAAATCCCCCTAATATAGCAGGAATCCTTGCAACTTTATTAGCTAATTTTTCTTAGACAGACATTACAGAGCTAAAACAGCACGGAGGATGAAACTCTTCCTCGGTTGCAGAAAGTTATATTGATGAATCAATAACACATAAAATGGAAATTGCTAATAAAAATTTAACAAATAATGTTTCAAAAAATAATCCCATAATTTCATTCGAGCCCACGCCATGTCTACAGCTTGCAGCTATATACAGCTACTACTTAAAGCGGCACCATAAGTTCTGGTTTATTCATCAGCTCGAACCGTTCGCTTGATTTAGCTTCTAAACTAGAAAACCTTTTAAAATTACTGTTGTAAACATGTTATTTCTTAAGATGTCTGGAGATACTTACTAAATTAAACGTTTTGTTTTAAATTACTTCAGGTTTTTATCATTGTTTTGGACATTACGACCTTTAGGCAAATAGTTCTAAATATATTGTATACATTCAATAATATATATTTTAGTCTTCGACTTAATGTATTTTTAATAATAACATAAACTCCACTTAATACAATATAACATATTCTTCAGGGCTCCCTAAGGACTAGGCAATCTGCCGTACAATCTCGTGCTCCCAGCCAACTTGATACGGTTCTTAATTATGCATGATGTCACTGGATGTTCCAAATTTCTCCACTAGCTGAATAAGTAGATAAACCCGAATGGCATGGAAAGCTAGAAATGTAGTTTTTTTATTTAAAAGAATTTTAATTTGGTTTTTCCCTTACTATTATGAGTTTTCATAATTACAGAATGTATGATATACAAAGAAACCAATATTTATTTAATTTCACTAATATTTGGTAATTATTTTTTGAGTAATTATATAAACGTTGGGCTCCACTGTATTTTGGCTATAAAAAATTAAAAAATTGACTTTGAAGAGTTTTTTTTTTTCATTTTACTTTATCATCGAATTTATGAAAGACATGTTTAATGATCAAAAAACAACCGATTTATAATAATTTGTTCAATTGAAAATTTAAACATTCAAATTTTGTCTTTTAACCGGAAAAATAAAATTTATCCGATAATATTTGGCAATATTTATATTTTTTTCTTTTTGTGCATCAAAAGACGAACAATTTAAAAAAAAAATGATAACTCAGTTTTTACGATTCTTACAACTTTTTTAATTTTTTAAAAATCCAAAATTTTAAATCCGACGATGAGTAGAAAATTTAAATAAAAACTAACCAGAATTAACCATAACTAACCACAACACATTTTTAAATGTAATTTTTTTCATTAAAAAAAAGATTTCAAAAAAAAATAAAAATTAAAAAAATAATATTAAAAAAATAATAATAATAAGTATTCTATTAATGCATTACCTTTAAATCTTTAGACAAAAGTAAAAAAATTGATTTTTTGACTTTTCAAATAAGAAAAGAAATAAATAAAAATTGGAAAAAAATGATTTTTTCACAATTTTCATTATTGCCGCCAAAAAAACCTCGGAACATTGTTTTCTAGGCTGAAAGAAAGTTATAGACAAATCTTAGGGGGAGAGAAGGAATTATCGGAAGTTTAGCCATTTCAAGGCGTTTTTTACCTCCTCCTTTCCCCATGTAAGGGTACATAAGATTTCTAGAGTACTCCCTCCCCCGTCTTACGTAAGATTCAATCACGTTTTTTATTAAAAAAAAAACGTTGTTAGAAAGGAATTAGTTGCACTAAAACTCACAGTTTGACGTAAATCAAAATTTTCATTCTTTAGCAGCTTTCATTGCTATCACATAAAGAATATCTTCATATTAATTATAAAAAACCCATTAGGCTCTGGGATATCATTATTGTTGCTTGACAACACTATTGAATCTCAAGTAACAAAAACAAAACCATACAATATAAACGAAAATACAAACAATGTTATTTATAAGATCCCTTGTAATTGTAATAAATTTTGTATAGGTGAAACTTTGAGACCTTTTGCCAAACACTTAAAAGAACATATAATACAGGGTGCCACAGATTCGAGTGCATGCATGGAGATCTCGAAAACCGTAAGAGATATGAAGTCGGTTAAATTATGGCAAGGTTGTGCATTTGGGTACCTAACAACATGCCGTTTAGAAAGTTGTAAAATTCCAAGTAACTCCGGAGATATCCGGAAAAAACCTAAATTTTGAAAAATCGTTTTTGTTTTTTTCTGCATTTATTTCAAAAGTTGCTTTAAAACAAATTGCACATTTACATTGCCACTTTTGCTCCGCTACACGATAATGCTTTCAGATTCGCCATCCGACGTTTCGTCTGTGATTGACAGATGTCAACTTGATTTTTTCTTATGGGCGCCATATTGGATTTTTGCGTAAATAAATAATGTTTTTTATTTCAATTGCAACGATGTATAAATGTTGACTTTACTATACCAACATAACCTAACTATTCTAAAAAAAATAATATTTTCCGTTCATTGATTTTTTCATTGACCTTGCCAAACAATTGTTATAAATGTTTTTTTTAATTTATTCATTTTAAATCTAGTTAAAAAAAAACAATTCTAATTAAGAAAAAGTGTCAAGTGAGAAAATTAAGGACAGTTGAGATATGTCATAGTAAAGTACAACATGTTATTACATCGTTATTTTAATAAAGATCTTATTTATCTACGTAAAAAAACCAATATGGCGCCAATAAAAAAAAAATGAAGTTGACATCTGTCAATCAAGACGAAACGTCGATAGCGAATTGGCATTAATCGTGCAGCGGAGAAAAGTGGCAATGTAAATGTGCAATTTGTTTTAAAGAACTTTCAAATAAATGAAAAAAAAACAAAAACGATTCTTTGAAATTTCGGTTTTTCCGGATATCTCCGGAAAACAAGGATTTTACAACCTACTAAGGGATGTTGTTAGGCACCTAAATGCGCAACTTTATAATTTCGACTTTGTATCTCTTAGGTTTCGATTCCCCATGCATGCACTCACTGGCCCTGAATACAATAAAAACACAGAATTCCACAAATTAAAAATCTGTCATCACACATTTGATAAAAATCACATAATAAACTGGAATGCTTTTAGTATTTTAGCAAAGGAAACTTGTTCAAAAATAAATGTGTAGCATCAGAATCTGATAATTTAAATCATACATGGTTATCTATGCTTGATGCTAAAGTAAATTCAGCTTAACTTAAAATTAATTACACGAAAACTAACCACCACATCACCATTTTGGCCGACTTGCCATCAAAACGTAGATTAGTGTTCTTGATTTTTTAGGTTTTTGAGGGGTTTTTCTTCTTTTTGTGGCAGGTGATCTACAAGTTTATAGGGGTCAATAGAGCAAGGCAGGCTCAGTTCGTTATACCCCGCACCTGGACCGAAATGGCCCCATTTTTCAAAAAATTGTAAGATATGTAATCCCAAAAAAACATACTAAAATTCTTATAATGTTCGGTACCCTTTCGTTTTATTGTTTCTTCTTTTATTAAACAAATAGCCTAAAAGATTTTGCCGAAACCCCCAAACTAAATTTCACGATGTACAAGTTTCATTCAATTTAAAACCACGCCAAAGTTACAACTTTCCGAACTGCTTTTATCTCGAAGACTAGAAAAATTATTTAAAAACTTTTGTGCAGTTCCATATCTATATTTTCTCGTAAGTTTCCCAACTTCAAACAGTTATTGTTAAAAGCGTTGTAATATGCGTCATTTCTGTGTCTTCTTTACGGTTCTTTTATGTTTTTAGGGGATTATCGCCGGTATTTAGTTTCCAGTTAGAACGGTAAATAATGGAAAATACATTCAATAACGAACCAAGCCCCTAGGATAGCGAACATCATCCACCACATCCTAGGGGATCAATACTACTTATATAAAAATCTAAATACCTTGAATAACTATTCAATGGGCTTCTGACAGATAAATTTTAACCCAAAAACACGTCAAATCTCTTCCTTTATCTAATAAAGAACCATCTTCTAAATTAGTCCAGCAAATGAAGGGACAAAGCTGTAAATAAATCTGTACAGTTTTCCCTTGTGGCGCAATTCTTCGGTCTTCGGGGATGCTTTCGAGCGAAAAAAGTTTATCAATATTAATAGTAGTGATGAGCAAAGCAAGACCAAGACCGGGCTAGTCTTGGTCTTGGTCTTGGTCTTGCAAGTCTGGTCTTGGTCTTGGTCTTGCAAGCCCAAAGAAGGTCTTGGTCTTGGTCTTGGTCTTGCACCACCCGGTCTTGGTCTTGGTCTTGGTCTTGCTGCAAGAGTCTTGCTGGTCTTGCTTTTTTTGGTAGTAATAATTTAAACTAAGCAATCTTAAATAAAATATATATTTTTTTAATACTTACAAATAAGTAAAGATGGAGACTATATTTTTTGCTTTAATATTTTAAAATATACCAATTTTAACCTTACATGTACATTAAAATTATTTGATTAAAAAGGATATTTTAAATATAGGGGTTTATTTATTTATAGCGCTTCATTTTAGTGATAGGAAATATTTAAATTTTCTTTGAAGAAGCATATAAAATTACAATACTGAGTACTCTGAGGGCAGAAAAAAAACTTTTAATTTCAACAAGATGTGAAATTTCCATGAAAATGATTCTTATATGTAAACATTGGTTTTTAATTCAAAAAAAAGGTATTTAGAAAGCTTTTCAGTTCAAATAAACTTTCTATGTTCAAAGTAGTCAAACATTTGCCGTACAAAGTTTGTACAAATACTTTATAAACATTCTGCATATACAAGGTGACTCGATAGTGCGACAAAGATCGATATATCCGAAACCGTTCATAATGGTAAAAAACTGAATATACAAAAATTATAGAAAAAAGGGCGTAAAATGTAAAATTATTTTCTATTTCAGAATTTTCCAAAAAATACAGTACCACTCAAGAAAACTTCCTTATTTTTAGCTTTTAACCTAAAATAGAAAAATTATAGCAAAAATTCATTTAAAAAAAGTGCTTCCCTATATATTATGCTGGAAATTCTTAAACTGTCATATAGGTACAATGTCGACGTAGATGGTTTTTTATATATCATTTTCGGTTTTGACAAAAATGACGTCATCATTATACTTTTGGCATTGTTTTGACTTTTCCGTCTAAACCGGAAGTGAAATTAAAAATCCATTTATATTAAAAGTATTCCTATATAAAATGACAAATATATTTTTTATTAAACCATTACTTTTACATTTATATCTTAGTTTAAAAGAGCAATCTAATGATGCCACTTCTTACAGTGTGGCACAAAAATAATGTTTTCCTGGATTTTGGAAATTTTTAATCCTGTAAGTGGCATCACTAGATACCTAATTAAAAAAAAAAAAAACGAAAACATTAAGAATAGGTAAGTAAATTTCAGCTTCTATAACTTTTGTACTCTTAGTTTTTCTCTGTCTGTCGTAAACGGTTTTGGAGATATCGAGCTTTGTCGGACCATTAAGTCACAATCTTATTATTTTTGAAACATGTTACTGAATCTTCTAGTTATCGTTTTTAGATAATTTTATTAAAAAACGAAGTGATCGATTTAATTATTATTTTATAAAAGAAACCTATTACTCATAAAATAATCGCCTTTTTAGGCTGTTCTCGACACATTTTTTGTCATGTCTGTATGAAATACCTCTGTATATTGAATATGAAAATTGAATATTATAGTTTAAAAAAAAAATGACAAAAGTGCAAGAGTCTTGCAGGTCGGTCTTGGTCTTGCGTAGTCTTGCACCCCTCGGTCTTGGTCTTGGTCTTGGTCTTGCATACCCCGGTCTTGGTCTTGGTCTTGCAAGCGAGAAGGCGGTCTTGGTCTTGGTCTTGGTCTTGCTGCAAGACCAAGACCAAGACCGCAAGACCAAGACCGGTCTCGCTCATCACTAATTAATAGGTAAGAAGGGGCGGAAATGGTTGGGTTTTCTGTTAATATATGCGAATTGGAGAATTTTTGTTCAGACAAAAAATAAAGATCGCCTTTTAATATACACAAATGGTCCCTACAATTTTTTCTAAAAATCGATAGTTTTCGAGATAACGGGACCCAAAAGTCCCCTCATTTCAGCTGCCGCTCTACCGCTAGAATGCCGCTATCTTAAAGGATTCACTTATAAGCGGGCGGACGAATTGTTTCATTACTCGGGCAATAATGTACATTTTCTAATCATTTAAAGTTTATCGGAATATGAAAACCCGTACCTATCATTGCATATAAGTTTGGGTTCATTCTGATTTTTCTAGAATAATAAAAAAAGCGGTCAAAGCTTTTTTTCACAATATTTTGAGAGTATCTCATTAATTTATTGATATATTTTGAAAAAATGGTTTGTTATTTCTGTTTTATAATGAGACCTTAGCAAGTGTCCAATGATCCCAGAAAATTTCCTTTACCATCTTTGTTGCATTTTGCTAAAAAAATGATTTGCCCAACTGCATTTTATAGTAAGAAACTTCTACTAGCACATCTATCCAGTGTGGAATGTTTTGTATTTTTCGACGGCCGTTTTTGCGAAAAAATATTAGTGTTGCGAAAAAATGGTAAAGACAATTTTTGTAGATTTTGAGGAGATCTTCATTTTTTGTCTTAACAAAAATTCTCTTATTTGCATATTTCGGCAGATATTTGCGTGAAAC
The DNA here is from genome assembly GCA_019359885.1 of Listronotus oregonensis. Lineage (NCBI taxonomy): Eukaryota > Metazoa > Arthropoda > Insecta > Coleoptera > Curculionidae > Listronotus > Listronotus oregonensis. Next base: position 14,274 of record JAHBCN010020393.1, read on the forward strand.
TCATTTTTGGGACTTTGGAGGGCCATTTTCAGCGGGTTCCCACGTCGAAATCGTAATAAACTTTTTCTCGCTCAAAAGCATTCGCGAAGACCTAAGAATTGTGCCACAAATAAAAACTGTACATATTTATTTACAGCTTTGGGTTCTTTCAGGTCTTCAGTTACTGGGCTAAATATTTTTTTCTCAGATTGTTAGTTTTGGCGTAATTACGATTTAAAGTTCACGTCTGGCTCTTTAAATTTGATGGTAGACCACAGCGGCTTGTGACGACAAAAACCTTGTTGGGTTTTAATATAAGTTTTTTTTGCTCGGCTAATGTATTTCTTTTATGGCCGGTTGCACCAACACTTTTTGAGTCACTTAAGTTCGTCTTAAGCATTAACTGCCCCTTAAGAGTAGAGGGAGATGATATGTTCACCATCATCCCGATCCGGATCAGACTTATATCTTAAAATCTCTGACGTAATTAAATATTTAGGAATCTTGTGTGACGCGTTATTTAGGGCGTGGTCAATACTATCTGTCAAATGTCAAATGTCACCTGTCACCTGTCAAATGCCACCTGTCAACTGTCATATGTCGCGAACCACGTGACTTAGGAAATTTAGCTTACGTGGATGAGTTGCATCTTAGGGTCTTACGCAAGCGCTAAAAAAATGGCGCCGATCACCTGTCAAATGCCACCTGTCAACTGTCATATTTCGCGAACCACGTGACTTAGGAAATTTAACTTACATGGATGAGTTGTATCTTGGGTCTTCGCAAGCGCTAAAAAAATTTTTCACCTATCAAATACCACCTGTCAACTGTCATTTTCGCGAACCATTTTGAACCC
>JAHBCN010020394.1:0-15113 GCA_019359885.1 Listronotus oregonensis
ATCGAGGGAAGATGTTCGCGCGGACACTTCCTGACCTCTTTGGCTGTTTTTATCGATTATATCGCCATCACGATGATGTGCTTAAATAAGAAAATGAAAACAAAAATCGCCTTAAATTATTAAACCTGCTTTTTGTTTTTTATTTGAAGTGTATGGGTAGTGATGAGCAAAGCAAGACCAAGACCAAGCCCGGGCTGTTTTGGTCTTGGTTTTCAACCCTGGTCTTGGTCTTGGTCTTGAAACCCCAAAGAAGGTCTTGGGGTTTGGGCCCTTGGTCTTGGTCTTGCACCACCCGGTCTTGGTCTTGGTCTTGCTGGTCTTGTTTTTTTTTGGTAGTAATAATTTAAACTAAGCAATCTTAAATAAAATATATATTTTTTAATACTTACAAAGATGGAGACTATATTTTTTGCTTTAAAATTTTAAAATATACCAATTTTAACCTTACATGTACATTTAAATTATTTGTTTAAAAAAGGATATTTTAAATGTGGGGGTTTTTTTTATTTATAGCGCTTCATTTTAGTGATAGGAAATATTTAAATTTTCTTTGAAGAAGCATATAAAATTACAATACTGAGTACTCTGAGGGAAAAAAAAAACTTTTAATTTCAACCAAATGTGAAATTTCTATGAAAATGATTCTGATATGTAAACATTCTTTTAAAAATTTTAAAAAAAAAAAGGTATTTGAAGCTTTTCACTTCAAATAAACTTTCTATGTTCAAATTAGTCAAACATTTGCCGTACAAAGTTTGTACAAATCCCTTTTATAAACATTCTGCATATACAAGGTGGCTCGATAGTGCGACAAAGATCGATATATCCGAAACCGTTCATAATGGTAACTGAATATAAAAAAATTATAAAAAAAAAGGGCGTAAAATGTAAAATTATTTTCTATTTCAAATTTTCCAAAAAATCCACTACCACTAAAAAATTTTCCTTATTTTTAGTTTTTAAACCCCTTTAAAAAAGAAAAATTATAGAAAAAAATTTTAATTTAAAAAAAAACCCTTCCTGTATATTATGCTGGAAATTCTTAAACTGTCATATAGGTACAATGTCGACGTAGAGGGGACGTATATATCTTTTTTGGTTTTTTACAAAAATGACGTCTATTATACTTTTGGCATTGTTTTGACTTTTCCTCTAAACCGGAAGTGAAATTTAAAATTGAAAAAAATTTAAAAACTATTCCTACATAAAATGACAAATATATTTTTTTTTAAACCATCCTTTTACATTTATATCTTAGTTTAAGGAGCAATCTAATGATGCCACTTCTTACAGTGTGGCACAAAAATAATGTTTTCCGGTTTTTGGGAAAATTTTTTTGATCCAGTAAGTGGTATCCCTAGATACCAAATTTAAAAAAAAAAAAAACATTAGGAATAGGTAAGTAATTTTCAGCTTCTAAAATTTTTTTGTATTTAATTTTTTTTTGTCGTAAAGGGTTTTTTGGAGATATCGAGCTTTGTCGGACATTGAGTCACAATCTTATTATTTTTGAAACATGTTACTGAATCTACTAGTTATCGTTTTTAATAATTTTTTTAAAAAAAAAAGTGATCTATTTAATTATTTTTTTATTAAAAAAACCTGTTACTCATAAAATAATCCCCTTTTTTAGGCAGTTCTCGACACATTTTTGTCATGTCTGTATGAAATACCTCTGTTTTTGAATATAAAAATTGAATATTATAATTTTAAAAAAAAAAAATGACAAAAAATGCAAGAGTCTTGGGTCGGTCTTGGTCTTGCGTAGTCTTGCACCCCTCGGTCTTGGTCTTGGTCTTGCAAGCAAGAAGGCGGTCTTGATCTTGGTCTTGGTCTTGCTGCCGGGGCCGGGGAAACCCTGGGGAAAACCCCGGGCTCGCTCATCACTATTTGGGGAGGGGGAAAGGACTTTGGGGTAATGCGACGTCGTGTTTATATATAGAAAAATTTTTTTTCATTTTATATATATATATATATATATATATATATATATATATATATATATATATATATATATATATATATATATATATATATATATATATATATATATATATATATATATATATATATATATATATATATATATATATATATATTTTCCATTTTTTTGGGTATTACAAAAATGACAATTATATCCTCCCAAAAAAAATCAACCTTAATATTTATCCCCCTTTTTTGATAAATTTTTGGGACCCAATTGCAGTTTAAAAAATGCGAAAAAAAATTTTAAAAATTTTCGCACCCGGGTTTTTTAATTGTATTTATTTTTTTTTTTTGAAAAAAATCAAGTATTTGCCAAAAAAAATTAAAAAGTGCTAAAAAACCCGATATTAAAGTGTGTTTTTTTTATTATTAACCCCAAATTTTGGGAAAATTTTACTTTTTCCCTTCCCCTTATGAGCATTTTGATGGTCCTGAAAAAACCCTTTGTGCTCTGAATAATTACTTAAACTGTGAAAGGTTTAGGGGGGGGGGAAAAAAAGTAAAAAAATGAAAAAAATTTTCCCCCAATTTTTTTTTTAAAAATTTTTTTTTAAATAGGCGAAAATTGCGATATAATCATAAAAACAGCAAAAAAGGTTGGAAAAAAGGGCCCCGCATAAACATTTTCCCAAAAAGATAAAATCGACGTACAAAAAAACCATAAAAAAAAAAAAGGGAAAAAGTTTGTTATTTAAATCTCTACAAATTTTGTTTAAACTTTTTTTCCCCCAAAATAACTTTTCCCTAAGAAAAATAAAAAAAAAAAAAAAAAATGACCAAAAACTGCGAAAAAAAATTGGACTATTTTTGGCCTCTAAAACCTTTTTTTTATAATCAGCGACTCAAACGACTTCGGATATCGTTGCAAAAATCCATGGACCTCTGTTGGCTTTAAAGGGGGGGCTAGCCAAAGAACTAAAAGGGCAGCCACCTAAGTGGTGATGACATCGGACAAAAAAAATATAAAAAACCAGAGAAAAAAAACAATAAAAGAAAATTTTTTGGGGCCCAAAAAAAAGGGAATCAATAAAACATGTTGGTTTGTATAATCTGAATTCATTCAGCAACAAAAACCCTTAGAGTCACCAAATATATGCCCCCGGGGTCCCCAAACGGACAAAACGACACTGTCCCAAACCCCAAAAAATTTCTCTACAGCTCATTTTTTTTTCCCCAAAATTTTTTTTTTTAATTTGCCTATCGATCTCTTTTTTAAATTTTTTTAATTTTTTTTTTTAAAATTTCCCGGGAAAATTTTTCTTTAAACCTTGTTTTTTTAATTTAAAAAAAAAAAAAATTTTCCCCCTTTAACACCCCCAGTGTTAAAATTATTCCCGGGAAAAAAATTTTTAAAAGGGCACGAATAAGTAAAACTAAAACAAATTTACTAAAAATTTAAATTTTTAAAAACCCCGGGGGGGGTTTTTTTGGAAAAAATTTTTCATCTTTGTTGATTATTAAATTTAAAAATAAAACTTACTATGACAGTTTGCAAACAAATGCAGTATTTCCGGTTCTTTTAGCTAAATGTGAGGCATCTTATTATTTTAAATAAAGTTTATTTTAGCTTTAAGTAATTCATTTAAAGTTTGTGAAACATCTTTATTTCTGTTTCAGAATTTTTATAAAATTCATTTTAAAATATTTGAATAAAAAATGTAAAAATCAAATCATAAAATGTCATAATGTCACATGTTGACAAAAAAATTTTCACTTATTAAATTTATGCAACCTACCCACAACAAAAAATTAACCAGGATAAATTACTGTCGTCATCCCATTCGCTGTGTTCACACATCGTCGTTGTGGTTGGGCCCAGTAGGATCTTTTGGAACATGCGCTAGAGTTGCTGGTTATCGGCAACTCTAGCGCATGGCTGATCGAAGCTGATGAACACAAGGTTAACTTAGTGTTAGCATACCGTGCTGATGAGTGAATGACATCCTGTGCCTTAAACAGGTGTCCCCAACGGTGCCTCTAAGATACAGGGCGACAGGGTAATGCGGGGCTCTGTCGTGGTGGACCATTACTTAAGCCCCTAGCTTCAAACAGAAAGCGGACAGAACCGCTTTTATAGGAAAAAAGTGACATAGGTGCTCTGACCGAAACAGATAAATCTGTTTCGAGAGGTGCCACTCAAGGTCACAAGCAGACAAAGGTGCGCCGACCGAAATGGGTGAATCCGTTTCGTAAGGTGCCCCTGAAGTCACCGGCGCCTGTTTCACGGGGAAGGGCTAATCCATCTCGAACAAACAGGTGCTTAGGAAGGGTTTCCTGAATCCAAACAGAAGGCGGACAGAAACGCCTTTATAGATGGCTTTAAACAGAAAGCGGATAGGACCGTTTTCATAGGATAAGGCCGGAGATGCGGCCTCAGAAAGAACATCTGGTTCCTGTAACAAGGACCTGGTAGCACCACGTCACTAGACCGGGAGGGGGGCGTGATGGACTAATCGTCTGCTGTCATACTCTCCAGGGCCCGGACACCAGGACACATCAGAACACATTGTGCTCGTTCCGGTAGCGGCACAGTAAGAGGAGATGTAAGACTCTCTCCCAATCTGGTATCGGATTCATTAAAGTCAACCTATTGGGAGAAATAAAAAGGTGTGAGCCACAATAGACCAACGGTCGCAGTGGAGGGCGTAACAAGTCCACTCACTTTAAACCTACCTACCTACTGTCGTCATGGTAACATCAACAAAATGAAAAATTTATTGGTCTATATAGAAGATGTAAAATTTTCAGCACAAAAGTGGCAGTCAGCACAAGATTAGGTTTTAGCATATTTTTTTTAAATCTTCCTCTTGATAAGCCCCAAAAGACTGTTTGCGTGAAAATAAGGGGCAATTTTTTTCTTATTTCCACAAACGCCCAGAATTTTCCGAAATTTTTCACGCAAAGGGAATTTTTACTCCTAGAAGGCGCAGAAACATTTGATTAAACAAAAATTGTTCGGAATCATTCAAGAAATACGGGTAATCTTCTTTAGAATTTTCGGATACATTTTCGGACCTCTAGAAAAATGGCCGAATAGAAAAATTTTGAGACTAGGATTATTTTTGCGGCGAAAATTCGTTTTTTTTTTTCATAAAAATCAAGGATGGCCAACCGGAAAATAAAAAAAGAAAATAAACTTTAAACTAAATCAAATTCATTGATTTATTACATAACACAATTTATATAATACTAGATGAAAGCTTGTCTCCGCTAGGCAAGAGACAATATTAAGTAGCCTCTGTCTCCGTAAGACGCCTTCCGTACGGCTAACGGTAAAAAAACACTTTTTTGCTCCTATTTTTGTCCCGGGGACGAAATTCAAAAAACTGGCTTCGTTAGGTTCTAGCCACTGCTAAAGACTACCACGGTGCCAAATTTCACGATTTTAGCTCAAGCCATAACTTCAGAATCACGTGGACAGACAAATAAATATATATACCTACCTACATATAAATATATCCATATTAGCAAATTATATATCTTGATTAATTTATTATTTATTTTTAAGTTATCGCGTTGCATTTGCTATATATATCATGGGGGTGCAGAAAAAAAGTTCACCATCTCTGAGGATTGGATTTAGAGTGACGTCATTTTATTTTTCGTATTCTTCTCAGCAAACCCTTTCATTTAATTCCCATGTCATAAGAGGACACAAAAATATCGAGTTCGCCATCTTTGGCAGTTCGCCATATTGAATGTAGAATGACATCACTTAGCTAACCATGTCATCCAAACTAAAGGTATATGAAAAATATCAGCTCAATCAGTTAAGGATAACTGCTTTAAAGTTCAGTTGCAAGATTTTACCTAAACAAACATACAAACATTACAAGTTAAATAAAAGCTTGTATTTTTTTTACCTTAATCAGAAGTAAAAAGAAATAAAAAAATTATGACAAAATAATCTATTTTCTAAAATATTACTTACCTTTAATAAAACTTGGGGCACACTCCAGATTATAGATTAACAGTTCAACACACTTTGGCATATTCTAAACGTCTATGTAAATATGCGTTGTATTATTTATTTATTATAATTTATGCTGTATAAGCTAAGTTACAGGAAACACATTATTTGGTTTCCTGTAACAATTCTTATTATGCATGGTGTAAGACCAAAACGCCTAAACGTTTGCGTATTTATTGACTAATTTCATGGATAAAAATTATCATTTTAATACAAATTGTGTAGGTATGTTAATTATTATTTACTGGCATTGATCTACGTTAACGAATCTTACAAATTAATAAATCAAAGAATAACTTATCTTGAATAAGTCACAGAATCGATTGATAGTTGAAAAAAGTCTCTTCAATTAGGTAGTATGTTTTCATTCATTCTTTAATTGTGTGGTACTTTAGGTTTATGATTCGTTCCAGAATTACCATTTAAAATTAATGGTTCTTTAGCACATATCTTAAGACGCAATCTTATCTAGCCGAGTTACAAAAAACAAAGGACAGGAAACAGCACACTAAAAAAAAAGAAATAAAAAAAAACCGAAGACCGAAAATACGAAAACTATAAAACAGACATTCATAATGCCCACTTAAAGGTATTTACTAAACTTAAACAGTGGGAACAGATAGCCGAATAAGATCTTTTGGACTGTTTTTATACTTCCCATCTTGTACTACCTCTGATCCCACAGCATCATCGGCAACGATTCTTAATATTTCCAAGAAGGATTCCATGGGTTTTGATGGTATTCCTTGTTCAGCTTTACGTCATGTGGTTGACTATATAAAATATCCATTAGCAACCTTAATTAATAAATCATTTCAGGAGGGAAGTTTTCCATCCTTATTAAAGCAGGCGATCGTTGTTCCTAACCATAAGAAGGGGCTTATTGATGATATGGCGAACTATCGGGGCATATCCTTGCTTTCAGTATTTTCAAAAATTTTTGAAAATGCCTTTTGTGAAAATTTAAAGTTTTTTATAATTGAAAATAATATTAGTCCTTCTCAATTTGGATTTCAAAGAAACTGTCGACCAAGGATGCCCTAATCTATCTGATTAATTATATCATAGATGAGCTTGACAACAAAAAGAAGACCGTTTGTATGTATTTCGATCTATCTGGTGCCTTTGACACGGTTAGACATGATTTATTGCTTAATAAATTAAAAAGTTATGGCATTCGTAATAATACGCTTTCCTGGTTAGCTTCCTATCTACGAGGAAGAACTCAAAGTGTTAGGATTAACGTAAAGGGTAATTTGCTTAAATCGGAGCCTTCTTCCATTGATCTGGGAATTCCTCAAGGGAGTACATTGGGCCCCTTACTATTTATTCTTTTTATAAACGATTTAAATACCTATCTTACAAATTGTAATGTTTCACAGTTTGCGGATGATACGACTATCGCAATAAGTTCAGAAAGTATTGAGAAACTGTCTGAAGCTGCCAGTAACTGTGCAGATGAGATGCGGAGATATTGTCAATTAAACGGTCTAAGTTTAAATGCGTCAAAGACAGAAATTGTACATTTTTCCCCAACTGTTAAGAATTACAGTATTTACATTCACATAAATGGAAAATCACTTAAGGAGAAGGACTCATCCTTATCCTTGGGGTTGCACATGGACTCACAGTTAAAGTGGACTAAACATACAGATAACTTATGCACAAGATTATCTACCAAGTGTTACGTTCTTCGAAATCTTCGCAATTTTGTAGACATTGACATTTTAAAAATGTACTATTACGCACAGGTTTATTCTGCTATAAATTACTGTATTATTTGTTGGGGAAGTTCAGCAGGTGTCAAGGATCTCTTTTTAATTCAAAAACGCATTATAAGAACTATTCTTTTTAAATCTCAAAGAGACTCATGTAGAGAACTTTTTAAGCAACTACAGATTTTAACAATACCATCTATGTATATTTTGTCTTGTGTTTTACATATTAAAGAAAACCCACACTTAACTGTTAGGTTTTCGGACAGGAACATAGCGTACAACCTGAGAAATACATCCGATATCTTAATAACACAATACACAATATCTCTCTTACGGCCAACAGTTGCGTAATTATGCCATCCAAACTGTATAACCACCTGCCCCATGACATTAAAACCATACAGAGCATTTCAGTCTTTAAATCTAAAGTTAAACAAGTTTTACTTAAACATAGTTTTTACTCTAGCTGAATTTTTAAATTGTATTAATTTGTAGGTGGGTTGGTAGATTTACATTTGTGTATTTTTTTAGTGTTTTATTATGTATTTTTTAAATGGATTCTGTTGACGTTTTCTATGCATACATGTATGTTTAAGGAAATAAAGAATTTTGAATTTGAATTTGAATTTGAATTTGAACGATTGGTATGGAGTAGGGAGAGACCTAAATAGAATATAGAATCGAAGTCAGTCGTATTCAGCAATAAGTCCAGATTCTGTTTGGGCACACATGATGGCCGTGTAAGAGTAAGAAGAAGACGTGGTGAAAGACGGAACGTCCAATGTTCCATCTAACGGCATATTAATCGCACTGTGGGTGTTATGGTATGAGGTGCCATTGCTAACGGCAACAGGAACGATTAGTGTTAATTTCAGGTAGCATGACTGCCCAGCGCTATATCCACAAAGTTTTGCAACCACATCTGCTTGCCTTTTTGGAAACATTGCAAAACCCACTTTGTCAGCAGGATAATGCACACTTTATTTTGCACGTGTTAGTTTAGACTCTTTAGAAGAGCCTGGTGTAAAATTGCTTCAGTGGCCATGTATAGGATATGATGGGAAGAAGGTTGGAAAATTTACCGCACCCTCCACAAACATTATAGGCTTTACAAAACTAAATTTGGATGGCCTGGGCAGTGCCTTTTTTCACTAGGCCCATTAGGCCCGGGCCTAGGGCCCGTAGTTTAGAGGGGCCCGAAAATCGCCATATATTTTTGTGACAAGAAACAAAAACCTTCATATATGTATTTATATCTAATTATTAGAGAATAAATTTATATCAATTTATTTGGTACAACATTGATTTTAACAAACCTTAATAATATTCTGCATTAATACTATTACTATGATGTTATCGTCGCTAAAAATTCTATATGCATTAATATTAGAATTAAGAGACATATTTAATTTTTTGTTAAATTTATTTTTTACCTATTAATCTTATATACATAATATTGTGCAATTATTCAATAGCATAACTTTAATAGCAATAGAGAATAAATTATAAACAGTTTAAATTTATAAAAATATAATTTTGTTTTTCCCTTTGTTTTATTTATTAATGCGTTCCGACGTTGTCCCTAAACACAAACAAAGTATAAATTTTAAAATGTATCCAAAAAATATACAGACGGGTCCACTGTAGTAGAAACATAGAAATCACGGCGAATTGACTTACATTCGCCTGACTCGATTAGCGAAACGAAACTCGCAAAAACATGCCATAAAAATGTGGAATGTTTTTGAAGATTTAATTTGAATTTAAATATTATTTGCTTTCCAGCCGCAGCCATTGCAAATACGTAGTAAGTTTTTTTGAAACTCGTTTCTTCACTAAAAATAAATAATAATGGACGTTTACGAACTTCGTGAAAAGGTTCAAATTGTAAAGTGGTATTTCCAAGGAAAAAATCATATAGAAAAAATTCAAATCTTTTCCCCGAAGCATTTGAAAACAGACCTATACCATGTTAAAAACAATTTTTAAAATTATCCAAAATTTTGAGACCCACGGGTGTGTCTCTCCCCCAAAAACATAAAAAACAGGAACTTGTAAATGAAAAACGGGAATTAAAAGAGGCATTAATTTGTGTTACTGCTGAACAAGACCCCACTGTAACCAGTAGACAACTTGCTGAGGTAACAGATTTATCGCCTACTACAGTTAAAAGAGTCCTTAAAAATGGTTTCCCATCATACAAGGCCCGAAAAACAGGGAAATTTTTCCCGAAGACGTTGGAGTTTTTGCGAATTAATAAGGGAAAAGGGCAAATACAGAAAAAAAATTTTTTTAGATCGATTGTTTACACCGATGAATCGACTTTCCATTATAAAATCGACATAACCCCAACTCAAGTTCGATATTGGTCTTGTAAAAACCTACACAGGTATTTTGAGGTTCGAACAAAAATTGAGGCCTATAGTTTTGCTGACGATAGTACCCTCCACTCTAGTATTCAATTTCTTAAGCCACCATGTAATTCTGATTTGGAAAAACAAGCGCAGGTCAATGCAGATATCTCTTTCACAAGACCGCAAACCTATCTTTGGATTGAAGGAAAAATTTGCTTTTCTTCGAAAACACAGTCGTTGTGTGCGGAAAAAGTCTGCCAATGCTTATCCGTTAATAAGAGCGGCCAAGTTTTCAGAACGGGGGTCGCTTAATCTTGTCGGCGTTACTTTTGAGAATAACCTCAACTGGCACAAGCACATTACATCCATAGCCTCAGCTGCTTTAAAAAACTTGGATTCCTCTTTTCAAGCCAGAAAGTATTGCTCTTCTTCCAATCTGTATACTCTGTATGTTTCCCAAATCAGACCCCTTTAGAATATTGTTCTTATGTCTGGGGAATGGCGTCCCCCACAACACTTAGCATTTTGGACTCCATGCAAAGGAGGGTCGTTCCTCTTAATAATGATCCCACGCTTACAGCAAGGCTTCCTTTCTGCCCACCGTCGAGCTGTAGGGGATCTTTCGCTCTTCTATAGGTATTTTCACGGCTTCTGCTCAGAGGATTGGCCCGTATAATTCCTTTTTGGCGGTCCCAGCAGAGCAACACTTAGTGTAACCTTTATCATCCTTTTACAGTTCAGTTGGAGAGGCCCCGCTTTCTTCGTTCCTTCATCCCTAGAGTGTCAAGACTATGGAATCTGCTGCCGCAGAAGTTTTTCCTTCTCCTCCCAATCTCCAAATATTTAAGTCCCTTGTGAACAAACTTTCTCATCACACTTAAGACACCCACGGTACGTTAGTACTTAGGCATCAGCCTTCGTGAACTGTCCCAAGATAAAAAAAATATTTTAAAACTTGGTATTTACCCTTATTTTATTTTACGCTATTATTATTTTGTCGTAATATAAAAATTGCAAGTTGTTGGCGTAAATCAGGCAATTTCTAATGATTGTGTAAACGCTGCTTTGAAAGGTTTAATCTATTTTCCATTTTCTGCTGCATACTGGCTACGGTATAATAAAATTTGTTATTATGACTATATAACTTTAGGCGTTACTTGGTAATATGTATGCACGGTTTATTTTAATTTATTCCTTATTTGTGTCTCTCAAAGCAGTTATATTACATTGTATCTGTTGCATTTATAATGGTAATGCAATGGATAAGGCTCTTTTGTTATGCAAAGTGGCCGTTCTGGACTGGCATTATTTGTTGAGTACAGTTTAGGTTTTCATTAAAACCCGATGCAGATATTCTAATTTTCTAAATTATTGTGTACTTTTAAACATGCATGTTTTTTGCAAACCTGCAGATTTTTTGACCTTTAGGTATTTGACCGTCTTTGTGTAAAGGAATATAAACACTGATAATACTTTATAATAAGTTTTTGATTTTTAAAGGGGTTTTAAGTATTTTTTTTTCAGATATTCTGCAGGTTTGGAAGAGACAATCAGAGATCAAACTCTGTACATGCACAAGTCTATACCCTGGAATATGGAACGAAGTGGTCCCGACAACTATTCCAGAAGATCTATTTCTTACTATACAGTGCGAGTCTTTCACTTGAAATAAATCAATAAATTTAAAACAAGTTTTTTTTGGAAAAAAATGCTAACATGTGTGAACTCGTCCATTAGTATATCTCCGTGTGGTTTTCGAAAATTTTAACTTGCCATTTAGAAATAAAACAAAATGTTACTTAAAAAAACCTTATTTTATTCATAATATTAAACTCGCTTTAAACGTAACAAAAACTTCTGGTGAAATCAGCCTACACCCTTGTCTTATTTGTACTTTCAACTCATCAACATTGCCCCGCTTTGTCTTATAAACTTTGCTCTAAAGAACTTCCATAAAAATAGCCCATAGGAGTAAGGGCTGAGATCCGAGTGGCCATTTTATGGGCGCTCTTTTACCGACCGTCTGGAAATACTGCGTCAAAAATTACACGGGCCTTACAAAAGGGGGAGGCGCACAATCTTGTTGAAACTAAATCTTTCTTTTCAGGACATCAGCTTCGTATTAGGAAACACAACAACCAAATTTTGAACTACTTCTGGGTTCCAAAATGCCAAATATAGCTTCATTTAGATTTTCTCCAAAGAAGATTACTTCTATAACTCAAAATGGACAATTCCTGCCCAAACATTGACTTTTTGGGGCCATTGAGTGGTCCTTCCCCTTATGCGGTGCAAATTCTTGTCTCCCCAATAACAACAATTTTGTCGGTTTACCTCGCCTCTAGGTTAAGTTCATTCCTGTCCAGTAGAGCCATCATTTCCTGGCAAAACAAGAGTTTTCCGTCGGGATGGAAAATGCAATTGTAAGCTTTCAGAAATATGACTATAAAGTTTAACAATTTTTTGTTTAGTAGCTACCTAACTAATAGGCCTAGTAGGGTAGCTATTAGTACATTGCTTGACTCTTCACTAAGCGCAGTTTGTCGATGAGTATCTGTTTTCCTTCCTGTCCGTTTTCCCGAAACTGCTGCTCTATGTTGCTTTTCTACCATGAAATATGAGTTATCGGGTATTTTTCTCTGAATAAAAATATTTTTTTGCGTTTTAACCTATCTCCGTATCCAATAATCAATAATATTTTAATCTTATGACCTTTACTTAAATAAGGCATTGCGTTTTTCGGTTGCTCCAAAATAATGTTTTGTAAGCAGGTTGGCATCCCCTTAAAAGATCAAAATGAAATGAAAAATAAGTAAAGCAGTGACAGAGATATACTTATGTACATTTTCATGAAATAAAAAGAGGAAAATCTATACTTAAACTAGTATTTGCAAATCCATTATAGCCGAGAAAACTTTCAAAGTCGAGTTAAAAAGAGTTTCATTATAGACAGGAAATTTCTACTCTATGGTATTACAGAGTTCGCTTACTCGTCAAAAGCTTTGGCTCTGGCAAGAGCAACGATTTGGGATTCAACCAAGGAATTTAAAAAAATTGCTCCAGTTGTGTAATACAAAAAAAAGAAGTAGCGAAAAAAAAGGCTGAATCTGCTTGATCCCAAAAATGAAATTTTTTACATTTTATAAGGTACAAAGACAGGGAAGATAAGCAAATTGTTTGGAAATTAGTTTAGCTTGGGAAATGAAAAGAAATTTACAAAAATTCTGACAATGTTTTGTCAATGGACCAGAAAAATTTACTGCTACGACCAATTAAGGGGTTCTTTTTGTATAAGGAACATAAGGTCCTAATGAGTTTAATTGTTTTGGTGAGTTGTTTACAAATTTAGGAAGAACGTGAGAAAAACAATAAGTGGTGGAAAAATCGGTGGAAAAATCTCTTAGACCATCTCAGACGGCTGATTTAGTGCCAGACGGTGCGTGAAGGCATGCATTCAGTTACCTCAGTTATACAGTAACCATAGTAATAATCTGCGGGCCTAGAGGAGCGGTATTTGGAAAAATGATGGTCATTTGCTTAGGTATTGTTTTCTTCGTACTAACTTTCTTAAATATTTTTTTTCCGTTAATTATTTACAGCAAAAGAAAAAAAGATGTACTTATGACGTCACTATCAAATATTTTCCTTTTTTATAGGCGATCATCATATCACTAAAAATATCATGTTATAATATTTAAATATATACCAAAAAACATTAAAATCACTTGATACATTTTCAAGGAGAAAACCTAAAATTTTTGACGCCCCTTGCTGGCCCAATAAAGCTTTTTTTAAATCGTATTTAGGTGGGCTACCGAAAATCATGCGGTAATGCGGTAATAATTAATTGTAAATGACGGGACTTATACATATGATGTGTATGAATAATGCGTCATCACCAAAGTTAACCATAATCCCTTAAATGCAGAGGAAAAGGTTTATAATTGGTTCAACCCACATTGAAAGTTTATTTAAATTAACATATTTTTGAAAAAGGAATTTTTACATGGTTTTTTTTGAACCCAAACCATTTTTTTAAATCTTATTTTTCCCCTGATTTTTTTTGGGAAAAAACTGGGAAAAAAATTCCCGTATATTTTTTCCTTTTTGTTTTAAAATTTAACCCAACCAAATATTCTTTTTTAAAAAAAAAACCAAATTTTTAAATTCCCCTTTTATCTCCCAAAAACCGAAAAGGGGGTTTTTGTCCCCCCAAGACTGGGTAAAAAGGTTATCTATGAGACCCATTATTCAGTTGAAGCGCCATTGTTAATATTGTGCCATTAAAAATGTTTTTTAATTTATTGGGGAAAATTTTTAAACCCCGTCCATTATAAATTGAGACAGGAGAGAAAAAGGAAAGTCGAGAGAAAAAACCCCTAAACTGACATTTATTCATGTCGGGGAAAATTTTTAGGTATTTTTTAAATAAATTTAACACAAAAAAAACAATTTAATGTTTTGTTTGAGTTTGAAGTACCATAAGGACAAAAAAAAAAAAAAAAAAAAAAAAAAAAAAAAAAAAAAAAAAAAAAAAAAAAAAAAAAAAAAAAAAAAAAAAAAAAAAAAAAAAAAAAAAAAAAAATTTAAAATATATATATATATATATATATATATATATATATATATATATATATATATATATATATATATATATAAAAATTGGGAAGGGTAGTCTTGACCGACTAGTTGAATACAAAGATTCTAAATTCTTTGGGGGTTCGGTCTAGGGGTAAGTAAAACCTTTTTTTTTCTAAACGCCGAGCTTTTGGGAAAATTTTTTTTTTTCCCCTTTTTTTAAGGCTACAATATAAAGAAAAAAACTTTTTTCAATCAAAAAAAATTTAAACTACAAATGCAACTTATTGTTTTAAAAAGATAAAAAAAAATATAACAAAATATAACAATAAAACTTATGTGCAAAGTGAGTTTTCTTAAGGCTAGAGTCATTATAAGAAACATAATCAATTTATTGTTTTACATCTTAGTGCTCATAATTTTTGAATTTAAATATTTTTAACATTTATACATTCTAGTGTTTTCTAGAACATCTTGAAACATACTGTTAAGTTAATACATACACAA
>JAHBCN010020395.1:0-15041 GCA_019359885.1 Listronotus oregonensis
CCGGTTTCATAGGGAAAGGCCGAAGATATGGCCCCCAGAAGAAACATCTGGTTTCTGTAACAAGGACCTGGTAGCTCCCCCATGTCACTAGACCACAGAGGAGGAATGACGGATCTAATCGTCTGCTCGTCATACTTTCCAGGAGACAGAGACACCAGAATACATATTGTGCTCATGTCCGATAGCGACATGGTAAGAGGAAGATTGGAACTCTATCTTCAATTTGATATCGGATTCATTAAAGTCTGATCCTATTGGGAAAAAATAAAAAAGGTGTGAGCTACAATAGACTGAGAAGTAAGTGGAGGGTGAAAAAAGTCCACTCCTTTTAAACCTCTTACCTACCTACGGGATATAAAGGGTTACTTAATTATATGGTAGGTACTACAATATAGTACTATTTTTATTGTACGAGAACAGAAAAGTACCCAGACTAAAGTATCTATTTTGCAGCGATCATTAAATCAAAATGCCACCAACAGATAACATGTTTGCACTTGGTGTCATTACTGATGTAATGGTCAAGTCTTTACACTTACAGGTTTTAAGAATCAAATAAACACAAAATTAATTTCTCCAATACCACTTAAACAATAAAACAAAGTTTTGTATGAAATTAGTATATTATCTTTAGTTGTGTTCTCATTATTTTTAATATAATTCATAAGCTACTTGGCCATGAAATATTCACCTGATAAAGCTCTATTTTATGACTAAATACCTATTAAAATTATATACATTTCTATTATTTTAAGTTTTTTATTTAAAACTTTTACACCCACCTATAAACAAAACTTAATAATCAGATACCAAAATTTGCCCCTTTACAAAAAAAACCTAAATAAAGAATAGTAAATAATTATTTAATTTAAAAACTAACACCCTTAAATATGTGAGTTGAAATAAGTGACGGGACCACACTTCCGAAACACTGGGTTACCAGATTCGACACAGTTCATACTGTATGTTCTACAAAGTAATATTTATTTAAATCCATTTAAATTTTTGGTTGAACAGTGGTTTTAATTTTATTAAAAGCACCTTGTTTTTAAATAATTTTGTATCCAAAAATTTTATTACGAAAACCCCAGTTGGCGGTTGCCGTAATAAAAAGGTCGAGGTGGATATTTGGCTTATTTGTTCTAATGAATCCTTTTCCTACAGGGCAATACCCAGGCTAGCTAGCCAGAGTTTGTTGGGGGTTAGACGCCACCTTTTTTTGGCCCTCAGGTTAGGAAAAGCGATTGTTCTTCACGAAAACAAATCTAAAAAAAAAACTAAAAATAAAACACCGATACTTCTATTAATCGTAGCACCATACGAGTCTTTATTACATTGTTAAGAAAATGGTTTATTAACAAAAAAAAAAATACACATGCTGGCCTCAAACCAACAAAGACTATCACCCATGTAGTCGGACCCTATGCCCAGCTCTCCTGGTTACTAACAGTAAATTTATGCAAAATCCAACCCCATTTTCTATTTCTTAAAACTAAGTTAAATACGATTCAGATTTAATATTTATACTACCCAGAAAGGGTAACACATAAATTAATAATTAAATTAAGTTAAGAAGAGTAATGGTGTTAAAAGTTGGTATAAATAACAGTTATTGAAAGTGTACCTCTTTAACGTATACCCTCCGAAAAAAAGGTTATTCGTGATAAAATATAAGTGTTCTAAAACTATACCACAAGTAAAAATTTAGAATAGCCTAAAAACTATTTAGCTGTCCAAAAAAGTAATTGAAAAAGAAGTACCTGTGGAGTTGTTCAATCAAACCTACTCGACGGGGTGACTCAGCACATCTGACAGGAATGGTGGTGATAACCTGCAGTACCCGTTCTTGTAAGTTAACTGGTCCCAGGGTAATCCGGCGGAATGGAAAGTACAGCTTTTCCAATTTCTGGACCAGAGTGGGCGAGTGGCACAGTCTCCGAGGGTAAGTACCTGAAGTAACAAAGGGAAAAAAGTAAAAAAGAAAAAAAAGGGCCCAAAAAGTTTTGTTTTTATATTTTCTTGGATAATTTAAAAGCAATATTAGTAATTAAAAGGTTAAATAATTATTATATTTATGGTTTGGAACAAAAGGTTATTTTAGATTTTATTTTAAAAATTAACTGTTTGAAAAGAGACTTTTATAAAAAGTATAATAAAATTAAAAAAAGTGAACGACTTACCAGAAGATGTTGGGTTGGCCTTTTTTTGTTCTTTTTAAAATAACTCAAAAGATATGTATGTATTTTTTCCAAAAAAATCCTCTAAATTAAATTTGGCACTAGCCTAATTTGGGATAACTATCTTTTTCTTTATAAATCCGTTTAATAAAAACGCTTCAAACCGTGTCAGCACTAAGCCAAGGCACGGTCCAAGTATCAAAAAAGAATGAAAGAATGCCACGGCCCTTAAAAAAAAAGGGCCCTTTAAGTTAATTCTATTTTTTTGAATTCTTTATGAGGTACCAAAATGGGTTCTTGGTACAATCAGGTATTAACTTTTAGTACATTTCTGGCCTGTCGTCTGTCATTCACAAATTCTGACAGGTAAACAAATATAATTTTGATAAATTATTAATTTATTTAATAGATTTTTAAAGAAATGAATCCGAGAAAACACAAAGAGGTACAACACTCTTTCGGCTTAATTTATTTAAAAAAAGATCTAGGCTCTTTGATAAAAAGAATATATTTAAAATGGGTTAATCATAATCATTGTTTTGTTTTAGGTCAAGATGTAAGAAGATAATTTTAAGTTAATTGTCAATGTATGTATAAGAGTTTGAGAATTAAAGAATGTGAATAAAGTTGACTTTTACCAAAGAAATACATCTTTTTTTACCCAGGCAAACCAATTACATCCCAACAGGTAAGCCTTTGATATTTTACCTAGTGGTTTTTCTCTACTAGGATGGGGAAAAACTAAACCCGTAACACACCTCCCCTCCCTGGAAAAAGTTTCTTTAAAACTTTTACGAAACTAATCCAGATCAAAAAAAAGGAACCTAATAGTAACTATAGAACGAATAGGTGAAGAAACAGCAAGAAAAAAAATGTGTTTCACGTTTAGTCATCAGGTGGATGAGCTTTAAGATCTTTAGCATGCCAAATCCCTAGACTTGTTCCAGAAGCATCCGAAATTTCATACGACCATGGAGATAATATTTTAGTGACTGTGAATGGACCGGAGAATTTGGGAGCCAACTTGGGTGTAAATTGTTTAGCTGCACTTGAAATGACGTAATTTCTCTTCCAGACCTGTTGATTGAGAGTAAAACGGTCGTCACGTCGCCGAAGGTCATATCGGGGTTTAGCCTTTTCATATGCTCGTCGTAGTCGCCGATGGACATCCGCGAACATTTCCTTCATCGCCTGAGACCGAGCAAAGGAATCGTACTGGATCACGTCGTCCTCAGGGGAGACAGTGTCATTGGCCGTGAACGAATTTCGCGTCCGAAAACTACGAAATTAGGGGTTAGTTCTGTTACTTCGTGTTTTGCAGATCTGATGGCACAGCCAGCCTTTGCAAGTACTTTATCCCAATTTTTGTGCTCCCTATCCACATAACTGGAAATTACGGTTTTGAGAACACGATGGACGCCTCCACGGGGTTAGCCTGAGGGTGATAATTCGCGGTATACTGAACTTTAATGTCGTATCGTTTCACAAACTCCTTAAAGATTCTGCTACGAAATTGAACGCCATTATCTGAAATGATTTTATCCGGTCTACCATAAACCAAAACTACGTGGTCCTCCAACCAGCGAACTATACTAGGCGCAGTCGCCGAACGCAAAGGAAAGAATAGGGTGTACTTACTGAAAACGTCCAATACTGATAAAATGTAGGAGTATCCGGAAGAAGAGCGTGGAAGGGGTCCAACGAGGTCGATGCTTACAATCTGCCATGGCCGGGAAGCGGTAGGCTGAGAACTCAGCATATGTCCTGCGGGAGCCTTTTGCATGGGTTTAGTCCCGAGGCAGACGTGGCAACGCCGTATATATCTGGCAACATCAGCTTTCATGCTGGGCCAGTAATAATGTTGAGCGATGCGGGAACAAGTTTTAAAAACACCAAGATGTCCACAAGTCGGTGGATCATGGTGCGCCTTGATAATAGCTGACCGCTGCTCGCGAGGAATTACAGTAAGCCAGGCATCCTTTGGTTCAGTTAAGGAGGGGTAAGCGACCTTTGCGCGTTTGTACAGCTTGCCGTTTCTAGCCACCATAGGGGATACCTTAGTGGGATATTTCTCGACCCGCTTAATCATTCCTAAATACCATCGGTCGCGAGGTGTAGAGGAAATATCTGTCACCACATCGGTAACGGCATCAACGACAGGCACAGAACGACTCAGGGTATCCGGAACGATATGATCCTTACCTTTTCGGTGAATAATATCGAAATCGTACTGCTGTAATCTAACAGCCCACCTTGCTATGCGACCAACGGGATCTTTTATGGAATTTAACCATTTAAGGCTGTAGTGATCCGTTATGACGGTAAAACGAGTACCCTCAAGATATGGACGAAGTTTCTCGATGGCGAAAAGGACGGCCAAACACTCCTTTTCCGTAGTACTGTACTTTCGTTCATTTTTGGTCAGCGACCGACTCAAAATAGCAGATGACGTGTTCCTGACCATTAAGAACCTGTGAGAGAACAGCGCCTAAGCCAAAATCTGAAGCATCACACTGTACTGTAAACGGCTGGTCAAAATCAGGACAGGAAAGAACAGGAGCCTTAACAAGATGCTCTTTAATTAACTGAAAGGCAGCCTCACACTCATTATCCCAAAGAAACTTAATGTTTTTTCTAGTTAGTGCTGTCAGGGGTGCTACAAAGAGGAAAAATTGGTACGAATCGTCGATACCAGGATGCTAACCCGAGAACTCTTCTAACATCAGTCACGTTTTTAGGTGTTGGAATACGAAGAATGGCTTCAATCTTTTCCGGATCCACCAATAATCCTGACGAATTGATTACATAGCCGAGGTATTTCAACTCAGGTTTGCAAAAATTGCATTTATCTCTATTAAGGGTAAGTCCCGCTTGTGTTATTCTCTTAATAACTTCACGCAGTACTCGTATATGCTCATCAAAGGTTGGTGTACAGATAATAACGTCGTCCAGATAAACAAATACATACTGTTCCAGATCAACGCCAACAACACGATCTATAAGTCTCGCCATACGGCTGGTGCATTAGTAAGCCCAAAGGGCATACGTTTAAACTGATAGAGCCCTCGGAAGGGTACAGTAAAGGCTGTTAAAGGCCTAGACTCTTCCGCTATAGGTATTTGCCAATATGCGGACTTAATATCCAAGGTGCTTAGAAAGCGCGCGTCACGAAGTTTATCGAGAGTGGCGGACACGTAGGGAATAGGATAGGCGTCTGGTATCGTGACTTTATTAAGCGCACGATAATCTACGCAAAAGCGCCAGCCTCCGCCCTTCTTTTAATCATTACTATAGGGGATGACCACGGAGACTCAGAAGGTTCGACTATTCCAGCAGCAAGCATCATTTCCAGCTCTGAGTTAACTTCTTTCTGAAGTGCACGCGATAGTGGATAGTAGCGTTGTTTTATTGGAGCAGAGTCGGTCTTGATAACAAGTTCCACAAGCTTCGTACATCCAAGGTCACTACCCATAGAAGAAAAAGTCTCCTCAACCAATCCATCAAGCGTTTTCTTCTGTTCCGGTGAAAGCGAATCTGCCGGTTGAATTGCAGAAACCTGCGGCACCGAACTTGAAGCGCCTCTAAAGACCATTCACCAGCGTGTAAATCTGGTATAATTCCCATCCGACTCCAAAAGTCTACCCCAATATAAGGGTATGTGAAAGTGAGGGAACTACTAAGACTTCCAATAAAATGACACGATCCCGGAGCTGAATAGGTAACTGCACTACACCCCAGAATCTGACAAGACTGGCCATTAGCCACTGTGCAATCGGAAGTCTGGCAAGGGAGCAGTTGACATAGTGGTGTAAAAGATTCCATCCGGAAGAACCAATTATGGTCCGGGAAGCTCCACTATCCAAGAGTCCAAGAACGACTTTCCATAAATTTTAACATCTAAATAGGGACGTTGATCACCTTTGGCATGAGCTAAAACGTAATCCAAGATAGCACTTTGGGAATTTTGGCCATGGGATCATTTGCAATCGGGCAAGGCAACTGGCCTATCTCCTTGCCGAAGGCAAGTTTTTTGAACACGTGGTGCAATCTCGGCTAGTGACGTCCTTTTTGCCGCAACGATAACAAAACTTATTACGTGGCTTATTACACTGACGAAACCTGTGTCCGTCCTCATTGCAATTCCAGCAGTTAGTTTGGCTAACGAGGCCCACAGCATCTACTGCTTGATTAATAGGGTCATCTTGTCTGGACACCGAAGGTAATGGGGCAGCAAGGTCATGAGCATGAAAATTTGGTACTCCCACGGGGGAAGCATGATAGGTTGGCTTATGGTACGCTAACTCTGGTTCAGGAGTTGTCTATAATTCGTAGATGGGGGTACAAAATGTTGAAGTCGAGATTCCGTTTCCTCGATGGCTCGACTAAGTCGAATTAACTCCTGAAGTGATGATACCTGGTGAAGAGCCAAGCGACTTTGAATATAAGGTAACAGGTTTCTACGCACCAGTTGAAGTTTCGTAGACTCAGAGGGTATTTCGGGTAATTTACGAAATAGGTTCTGCATAGCCACCACAAAGCTTAACACCCGTTCCTGGGAACCCTGTGTCCTTTTCCTTATTTCTTCCCAAAGACTAACTTCATAATCATATGTGAAATGCTTCACGCAACTGGTATACTAGATCATTCCAGTCCGTGAAATAGCCAGTACGGTACCACAAAGTGCATCTCCGCAGAACAATTCGGGCGCTGAACGAAGTAACTGTTCTTTGGATACTCCCTCTGGATCGTCTCAACTCCTCAATCCGTTCCAGAAAATTTGTCACACTAGTACGGCCATCGTACTTTAAATTCCAACGACTGATGTCGTAGTAATGGGGGATCGGCTCGTAAGTAGCAGAAGTGTTCCGATTAGGTCCACGAAGAGGAGAAAATTGAAAATTATCAAGACGGTCTGCAAAATCCACCAGTGGAATAGGATGGGAGAGAGTTTCATTCGGCCGGGTAGAGTTAACATTTCCCATGCAAGAACTTGCCTGTACATGATTATTAAATCTCACATGAGAACTCCATGAGAAGTAGTTGGTCCTTGCAATGGGTCGCGACTTACTTCTACTGCAGGGCCAGTTCACAGACTACGATTCTCAAGGTCTGACTGTCGAGGTAGATTTGACCGCAATGGCTCACTAGTAGATGGTCGAGAGTAGTAGATGGATTGTAGTGCGTCATTAATATGAGAACTGGGAGCGGTAACTGCAAGAGATGACGACTGGAACAACGATTGATTCTCAGAAGGATTAAATCCTTCGTTAGATAAATGAGGCAATGCATTCAGCCTCTGGTCTAGCAAATCTGATGTTGCTAAGTATCGATGAGGAGGCAGATCCGCTGCAGATCTTATTGGCTCTGACTGGTTGGCAAAATGCGGAGGGGACTGTCCAGTTTCGGAAGTAAATAGCACTTGAGGAGCGCTTATGTTTTGTCTTACCGCTGGTAAGCCATGACCCCTTTGATAAGAAACA
Source organism: Listronotus oregonensis (assembly GCA_019359885.1). Lineage (NCBI taxonomy): Eukaryota > Metazoa > Arthropoda > Insecta > Coleoptera > Curculionidae > Listronotus > Listronotus oregonensis. The sequence goes on from JAHBCN010020395.1 coordinate 7,658, forward strand.
CCATTTGCGTTTACGCATTTATCATCACTCAGGTCCACCAGATCATAAGAAACAGGTGTACGTTCCACACGAGCTCCAGTATTTTGAGGAGGCAACATCGCTTCTCGCTGAACTGACCCGAAATTTGTGCCTGTAGCTGTAGTCGTTTGACTAGGGAAAGCTGAATTTTTATGACACGACGCAGTAAGTTCTTGAAATAATTTAGCACAGCGTTTTATAAGATCTCGTTTAAGTGCTTGATCGGCGTCGGAGGATACAGAAATTCTTTGCACCCTACCAGATGCGTGAATTAAAAGAGTATTTAATTTTTTGAATTCATTTTCCCGATTGGCAGCATCAATGTTGTGAAGGTCCCGCTCTATCGTATAGAGTTTAGCTCTACATAAACAAAGCTCACTCTCGGCGTCATATCCTGTTGTAGATGGAGGATCCATTCCAGATTCCCGTTCAATTCGCAAGGCGTCACGTAAATCAGACCGCTTCTGTGCGAATGTACCAGTTAGAGGTAGGCCACGAATAATAAGCTCGTATTTAAGCTCTTCGTTACCCAAATAGTTAACGTCCATTTTAAAAAAACTTAAACGTAAATGTACACAAAATTGGAAGTAAATATAAATATTATAAAGTAAATACTATGGTTATTTTATTGTTTCTATACGTAAAATGTAGTAGTAAGTAAATATTTAATTAAAAAAAAATGTCCGTGTCCCAAGGACTCAAAACCCGCCCCTCCTAAAAAAGAGAACAAAAAATAAAAAAAAATACAAGCTTCAAAAATACCAAAGAAACTAGCACGCACCAAAGTTCGGCCTATAAAAGACCACAGAATTTGTATTTATTTTTTCTTTTTTTGCTTATGCACACAAGCGCCGTACACAAAAGAAGCAAGGAAAAAAAAAGAAAGACCCTAAAGACGGAACATGTCTGACAAGGGCGCAAAAAAAAATATCCCAAAATAAAGACCTTAATCCTAAAAAAATGTAATACCATTAGGCACAAGCTACCTATGCGTCAAAAAACAACTTTACTTATGATCGGACCCCGTACATATGGATTTATTTATTCAAATATACTAATAAAAATAAAATATACTTATTTTAAATAAAAGCCAAATTATGTGCCTTCAAAAAAATAATAATAAACAGGTCTGTTAGCAAACTTCCAAAAAGTATTAAAATACGTTTAAATTTAATCAAATTATTCAGTGGTTAACCGAACTCGGGCCAAAAAAAGGTCTAAGTGTAGTCAAACACATCAATCGCAAAAAAAAATTATTTAAATAAAAAGGTTGTTTATAACCAAAAAGTGTAGTGGCTGTACAAAACAAAACAAATTTAACGTACTGATCAGTATGATCAACTAAATCATAACCTTAATTAGGTATCATCTACAAGAAAAAAAAAATTGAATTAGTGTTGTATCAAACAACAAAAAAAATAATGGTTAAGAAAAAAAAATACTTTTCTAACACTGACAATAGTCTTAGGCACTTAAAGAATAAAAATTAAAAGTAAAAAAGAGAAAAAAAAACAAAGACCGTATGTGCTAATTAACCACGTTTGGCGCCAAATTTATTACGCAACCCCAGTTGGCGGTTGCCGTAATAAAGGTCGATATTAGGTGGTTATTTGTTCAATGAATCGCTTTTCCTACAGGGCAATACCCAGGCTAGCTAGCCAGAGCTGTTGGGGGGGTTAGAGCGCCACCTGTTTTTGGCCCTCAGGTTAGGAAAAGCGATTGTTCTTACACGAAAACAGGAAATCTAAAAAAAAAACTAAAAATAAAACACCGATACTTCTATTAATCGTAGCACCATACGAGTCTTTATTCACATTGTTAAGAAAATAGTTTATTAACAAAAAAAAAAAATACACATGCTGGCCTCAAGCCAACGACCCAAGACTATCGCCCATGTAGTCGGAGCCCTATGCCCAGCTCTACTTGGTTACTAACAGCTGATCTGTCAGTCGCACAGTCGCTTTAACCCGATTTTTCTATTTCTTAAAACCAGGGGGTGTCCTAAAATAGCAACATTGTCCACAGACAACATTTGGCAACAGAAGATCTCGGGTGGGCGGGAAAATTAAATCATGAAATTTTATATTTTAAAATTAAAATGTAAATGTCCTTTTCTACGATTAGTTTTTTTAATATATTTATGTAGGTCCATAACAGTATATATTTTCAGGTTTTGTGTATTCAAACAACCATTATTTCTCATTTTCTAAAAGTAAATAATAATTCCGGCCATTGCGTATGCGCACTAGTATTATTCCATCATTATCTGTCGTTTAGACGGGTCCTTTGTGGATGCGACATGCTTGCCGATTAAAACGTGATTTAAACCAGAAATTTTCATATATTTTGTCTAAATTTAAATAAGTATTATAATATGTAATTAGATTTAAAGATCTAAACACTTTTTACACGATAAAATTAATAAATGTTGATGGGTAAACTTTTTCTAACCACACTTAATTTTTCAGGACAGAAAATTCCAGGAAAAAATCCATCTGTTGTAGCAGGTTTGTTTTAAAATGCGTTATTCATTATTTTTTTCTTACCTTTACAAAACAGAGGCTTTATCTTTTTTTGTATTTGCTATCAATATGGTAAGTTTTTTAATCATGCTCGAACACATTTTTGAGATACTCCGCAGACTGCATGTTTTTCTGTTTGCGAATTATAATATAATATGGTTTTGAAAAGTGCTTAGGAAGGAATTGTTTAACAGTTAGTGGTGGTGAAATATTAGTAGATAGCTTTAAAAGAGTATTAAGCATGTCTTAAGGTCATTTTAACTTCTTATTGCCTTGAGTGTTTATAATAATGAAAAGAAAAGCATTTTTTTGTTTTTCTTTTCATGATTTAAGTAGGTGAGGTGGGATTAATTATGTAATTTTTAATGAAAACCCTTTATCTGACTGCAAAAATTACAACCTAAATTACTCTTCAAGATGATTTTACCAATGAGTTTTTTGCAAATTATTCAAACTATATTGAGGCGGGAGGCGGCACCTATCAAAGCTTATATTGATAAAATCATATTGAAGTGTGAAAAGAACCTTAGATTTTTGTAGTTAAACACAGGGTGTTTCAGAAATTTGTTGTTTTTTTTATAGGAAACTTTAATACCTTACAGTGTGACTGTCATGCGGTACCTATATGGGATGCATAATATATAATTCAGATAAGGAAATATACTTTTTTGCAATCAGGGGTTATTTATTTTTAAAATATTTAATCAGTAATAATTTTATAATTATAATGCAGTATTTTCTGATATAATTTTTTTTTCTACCTATTACCATATAAATGTCAAAAGAGTCAGATATTGTCATATTATGGGTCTTGTCTGGTTACGGCTTGTTTGATTTTGCAGTATTTTTGGAATTGTAATAAAATGTGTTCGTAACTATTCATTTTAGGTGAAAAATGTTTATTATTTCTTTATTTACAATTCATTTCACCTACATTAGATCATGGAGTAGTTAAAATTTTGAAAAATTTTATTTTTTAAATTTTTCAGTTATCCTCTGGTAAAGTCATTAATGACAATGTGTCAAATACTAACGTTGCATTTTGTTTATTTTGCAGGTGAAGGAGTAGCTAACATCTTGGATATTTTAAATTATGGTAACTTTTTTTCATTTTGGGGTACATCGAGTTTGGTAAGTTATTAAGGTGGTCGAGCTGGTGTAGTTGCAGTGTACCAGCCTCTCACCGTGGAGACCCGGGTTTCAAATCCCACATTATCCATTGGATTTTTTCATAGCTCGTCACCTCACAAATGGCAATGGCAAACCACTGTGTAGTATTTCTGCCTAGTAAACCCTCTCACATGTGCTTGGGAAGGCATGTTAAGCCAGTGGTACCCATATCTGTGTAAAAGCAGTTGGTACGCAACACAGATATGTGCGAGAGGGCACCTACACTCTAAATAGAGTATGGCACAGCAAAAGGAAGAAGTTATTAATTAAGTAATATAAGGTACATTAATAATTTTTTTTTTAGATTTCTTATGAATAATAGGTAGTGAATCTTCGCATCTTGACTGAAGATAACTTCTTTGAAAATATATAAGTAATGTTGTTAATTAGAGATTGTATATAATTAAAAATTGTTATTTTAGAGTGTAGAATCTTATGTATTATTTATTTTTTTGTATATTGTATTTAAAAAAAAATGTAGTAAAAATAAAACTTTTGCTTAAGATTTTTAGGGTTTAAATAAAAAAATAGGTGTTTTTATTCACTAAAAAACCTGATTGTACATTTTCTAATATCTATTTTATTTGTAGGTAATCTGGAAATTTAAAATCTAACTGAATCTTTTCTTTAGAAAACAAACACTAATAACCTATTTTCACCTGTACTAAAGACAACATATTTTTTTTCTCTTATAACATTATTAAACAAAAATTAAGAATCATTTTCTGCCGGCACTTCAGATTACTTATTTAATAAAATAATATTAGAAAATGTAAAATAAAATGACAACTTCTAAAAATAAATAAAAGGCAGCCATAATAAATCACAAAACCAGTCGATAAAATAGGATGCGATTATCGGCCCACCGAGATCTTAAGTTGCCATATTTCCACACTGCGGCCAACGAAATACACAACTGACATTTCTCTTATTCCTTTTGTATTTTGTGCTTAAAACTAAGTTAAATACGATTCAGATTTAATATTTATACTACTCAGAAAGGGTAACACATAAATTAATAATTAAATTAAGTTAAGAAGAGTAATGGTGCTTATAGTTGGTATAAATAACAGTTATTGTAGTGTACCTCGTGTATACGTATACCCTCGGCGAACAGAGGTTATTCGTGATAAAATATAAGTGTTCTAAAACTATACGCACAAGTAAAAACTAGAATAGCCCTAGAAACTATATTAGCTGTCCGAAAAGTAATTAGCAAGAAGTACCTGTGGAGTTGTTCAATCAAACCTGACTCGACGGGTGACTCAGCACATCTGACAGGAATGGTGGTGATAGACCTGCAGTACCCGTTCTTGTAAGTTAACTGGTCCCAGGAGTAATCCGGCGGAATGGAAAGTACAGCTTTTCCAAGTACTGGACCAGAGTGGGCGAGTGGCACAGTCTCCGAGAGGTAAGTACCGTAGAAGTACAAAGGGAAAAAGTAAAAGAAGAAAAGGCCTAAAAAGAGTATTTATGTTGTACTTTTATATTTTCTTGGATATATTTAAAAGCAATATTAGTAATTAAAAGTTAAATAATTATTATATTTATGGATTTACGTGACTTAAATGGACTTATTTTAGATTTTATTTTAAAAATTAACTGTTTGAAAAGAGACTTTTATAAAAAGTATAATAAAATTAGAAATGTGACGACTTACCAGAAGATGTTGGGTTGGCCTTTTTTTGTTCTTTTAAAATAACTCAAAAAGATATGTATGTATTTTTTCCAAAATCAAATCCTCTAAATTAGAGTAGGCACTAGCCTAATTTGGGATAACTATCTTTTTCTTTATAAATCCGTTTAATAAAACGCTTCAAACCGTGTCAGCACTAAGCCAAGGCACGGTCCAAGTATCAAAGAAAGAATGAAAGAATGCCACGGCCCTTAAAAAAAAGGACCCTTTAAGTTAATTCTATTTTTTTTGAATTCTTTATGAGGTACCAAAATGGGTTACTTGGTACAATCAGGTATTAACTTTTAGTACATTTCTGGCCTGTCGTCTGTCATTCACAAATTCTGACAGGTAAACAAATATAATTTTGATAAATTATTAATTTATTTAATAGATTTTTAAAGAAATGAATCAAGAAAACACAAAGAGTACAACACTCTTTCGGCTTAATTTATTTAAAAAAAGATCTAGGCTCTTTGATAAAAAGAATATATTTAAAATGGGTTAATCATAATCATTGTTTTGTTTTAGGTCAAGATGTAAGAAGATAATTTTAAGTTAATTGCTCAATGTATGTATAAGAGTTTGAGAATTAAAGAATGTGAATAAGTTGACTTTTACCAAAAGAAATACATCTTTATTTTACCCAGGCAAACCAATTACATCACCAGACAGGTAAGCCTTTGATATTTTACCTAATTGAAGCTGTCTCTACTAGGATGGGGAAAAACTAAACCGTAACAACTTCATACTATGTGCAGGAACATAAAACACATGGCTTTCATTTGTTGTTGTGTGTAATAGCTTGTTGTAAGCACTAAATAGCAGACAATATCCATTTGAGTAACACTAACAGGGGGAAAGTCAGCAGGATTCATACTTAAATCCGACTCTTTAAACAAAACGGATCCACAAAATTAATTCCGGAGAGCTTTTGTCTGTATCGATTTGTGGCATCCGCATTTTCAGCTTGTAGCTTCACAAAATAGTCGCTCATGATTGATTCTCTATAAGTACCATTACTAAGACTCCCAAATAATATAAATATACTTAAAAAGTCACTTTAAACTACTTGAAATCGAAAAATCACTATAAACAGGACAATGCACAGGCAGGTTAAATTGCTAACGGGTTGTTTTGTCCTCCAGCAAGTTTGTTTACCATAATCAGCTGTTTTGTTAGACTGCCTAATAGACATTTTACAAATAATTTTTACATCTAGATATATATGTAAGGTGTGTGTAATCTGAAATTCTATTAAAATAGCTATCTACCTTGTTTCGGTTTCTTCTAACGCCTCCTCCTTAATGTCCACTTCCTCATTTTTTAGTTTCCACTCTTTAAAGGTACACAAATTAGTAAATCTGTGAAAAATATAAAAATTTAAGATTTACTTTTTAAAAAAAAAAGATTAACCCCCAAAAATTTTAAAACCACTGGAAATTTTTCAATAAAAAATTATTCGAGTAAAATTTCTTGATTGCCTTTGTGATCCCATAAACATGTCCCCAGGGCCTGCTGTTCAAATTTTTTTCATTACGAAAATTCCAAAAAAAATTCATAAAATTTAAATTTACCATGGCATTATTATTTAATACAAGTAGAAGGTATAGGGAAAATATTATGATGTTTTAAAAAATTTATAAAAAAGCTGTTTGAAATTTTACATTTAAACCAGTAAAATATAACATTATATTACCAAGTCACAGCTGACAACAACTTACTTATCTAAATCTGAATCCCTATTAACTTTTCTCAAAAAAAAGGGTTATTTTTTAAAAACATTTCCTTCTGGCTCTATTTTTTTTTGAACTATTGGAAATCCTATTTTCTATAAATACATCATCAAGATCGTCACGGTTCTCCATTATAAATAATAAATAATTAAAAAAAAAGTGACCAACACCGTTTAGGTAAAACACAAAAAAATTTTTAGCCAAAAAAAAAGTTAAAACCACAAAAAACGAAAGAAAAACACACACACAAATAGGTCTGTTTG
>JAHBCN010020396.1:0-15121 GCA_019359885.1 Listronotus oregonensis
GTTTGTTTTCGAAACATCAACTTTATTTTTTTAAATACGGCATTCAATTTTTCATTGAAATTTTTTTTTGAAGCAGTTATAATCCCAATTACAATGATGTATAACACTTAATATTTTTCTGTTAAATAAACATATTTTCCATAAGAGACAATGAGTTAGACAAGGAACGCACAACATTTCTTATAGGGGCGTTTCATATTTGTTAAAAAATATTAAGTGTTATACATTTTTGTTATTGGAATAATAAGGGGTTCAAAAAATAAAATAAAAAAACCAGGTCCGTATTTAAATAAATAAAGTTGATGATGATTTAACGAAAACGAAACGTCGTGCGGAAAATCTCTTAATGCTGTTTTGTAGAGCTTAAAAAGTGACCACGAGAAAGTATCTTTTGTTTTTCCATATCTCTTTAAATAACGTCAGAAAAAAATAAAAACGAAATCGGCAAATTTCGTTTTTTTTCGATATCTCCGAAAGTACTCGGAATTATGCAACTTTCTAAAGTGGATATGGTTAGTTACGTAAATACACAACTTTGCCATAATTTAACCGACTTCATATCTCTTACGGTATCCCCATGCATGCACTCGAATCTGTGGCACCCTGTATACATTATTTGCCATTATTTTTCAAACAAAACCTTTTGGCAAAAAAAAAATTACCCGAATTAATTGGGGAAAAAATTTTCCATTTGATGCGGACTTTATGGTTGACACTGTATATTATCTTAGGAATAAGTAGATAATTTTTTATTTTGCCTTATATCTAATATTTTATGTTATTTTTGTGTACCGTATATAATAAAAATTATCCCCAGTTTTTGTCTTTTTTTTATTAATTAGTTATAGAGAAAAAGTAATTTTGTTTAAATAACCAATACACCAAAAAATTTAGTTATTTTTTAAATAAAATATTTTATAACTATTTTGTTGCTAATCAATATTTTTAATAAACTAAAATTAAAAGGATCACCATAATTAGAACGATTTAAAAATTAATATTTTTAATAAATTTATATCTAATCGAAACTTCTAACATAAACCATACGCCACTGGTCGAAACTGCAAGGCTCCGTACAATGTTGCCTTGATCAGTCCTAATTTATCTTCTATCCTTTTTCCCCTTATATGATTTTATTGATAATGTCTGGGACAAAACAAAGTGTCACTTATGAATGAAATGTTAAGTCTTTTCTTTCTTTCGTCTGAGGGTAAAAGATATTGCCACGGAGCCCGAGCCCCGAAATATAATTTTAGCCTCATTTTAAAGTGCTGTAATTCTTAGTCAAATTAGTTTTTGATAAATATTTTTCTAATTTGAATATGTTATTTTTGAGATCAACATGAAAACACCCTTAAATGGACATTTTTTCGAATACTAGATCTTTAAAAAGTTTTTAAATGTGATTCTTGAGATAACCTCAACAGCACGGATTTGCATGAAAATTTGGATTTAGCTTCTACTTACCTCTAATTTAAAGTTGTCATCGTGCCGAAAGGTGCTTTTTCCGGGGTTAAATGCCACCCACAAATTTTAAAGAAAATTCTTTTTTTTTTAATTACAAAAATGTTTCTTTCACTTTAGCTCAAATTTATTTAAAAATATGCACTTAAAAACCGGTCAATTTCCCTAAACATATTATAAATACATAAATAAAGTGAATTGTAAAGTGACAAAGATTATTTTCTATTGGGGTGGTAATTAAAGTGATTTTCACATTTTTTTCATCCAAAAAAATGAGATCGACTATTTGGTCATAACCAAGGAAGTTTAAAGGTGTATGGAAGCCCAATGCTATGGCCCATTCGATCAAAAAATGTCAGCCCAGTATGAAAATAACTGTCAGAGTTGGCCCCGCCGATTCTGCGCAATAACAAAAATTCCACGAAATAATTTAATGTAGTTCCCTACTTACACACTGATAAATCAGTGTGTAGTTAGGCAACATATTATACTTTTATGAGAGCCGTATTAGTTTCGATTGTTTTGCTTTTGTGTGATTATATTTTGTGGTTTTGCAGAAGTTTTTTGAATTGATAAAAACCTTCTTATTTTATGATTAGTGTTTATTAAATTGTGACTATAATTTTGTGTTTATTGTTTGTTACTTATAATATCGTAACAAAATGACTAGAGGTTGTATGGTTTTGTCTTGCAAATCTAAGGGTAACATACCCGGCATTTTTACTTTAGGTTAGTATTTCTTATATTTAAATTAGGTGCTTCTTATGAATAATAAAAAATAATAATTTCATAGGTAAAATATAGCAGCGAGAAAAGTAAGGCAATCTTAACTATCTTTTAATGATTTCCACAATGTTTGTGTATTTCTGTGGATTATTAAAAAGAAATAAGGTTTACATTTAGGTACTTTTATTTCATTTAATAATTTAGTACATTCTTTTAAAGGACCAAAATTATTAATTACTGGGCAGACCAGGCAAATTTTAATTTATACGGGTCCCTCTAATTGAATAAAAGAAAGTACAATTTTATGTTTGCTTTTTCTGTATTTGTTTAAAAAGAAATTAGATTTTTGGTTTCTTAAACTTACATTATCAACTTTTTAAGCTCGACATACTGTAGACACATAATATTTAACGGTTGCTGTTACAATGGATACCTAGGTACCAAAGGTTACTAAACATTTTTAACCACTGTTATTCTGTCTCATGAATGTTTGTTATTAGTGAAAAGTACATATATGCCTAAAAGCAGTTATAAAAATTTTCACTTTTTAATGTACAACCACAATCTTAGGATAAAGATTAAACTCATTTACACTATCTTGCCCTTTTTTTATCACAAAATTGGTGATAAGTACATGAAACTGTCATACAATGTTTGAAATTTATTTTTTAAAAATCGTGTTTTTATTTATTTACTAAGATTTTTGGTAAAAATACAAAACTCCCAAAAATATCGACCATTTAAATAAAAGGCTGTAAAGTGGCGTCATCTATTCTTTCCATATTATATCAGATGATATAAAATCCAATATTACACAATAATTTTAAATATTCTATGGTAGTATCGTTTAATTACCAACAATTTTGTGCAAAAAATTAAAAAAAACAGTGAATGCTTGAATTTGACATTTGATGATGTCAACTTTATAGATAGTAACAAAGAATTATAGTCCGGCTCTGACCTACTATTCATTGCCAAAAATCCGCGGGGCGAATCCCCGATTCCCGCTGCCCTGCACGCTTGGACAATTTTGTTCTACAGTATTGGGCTTCATACACCTTCCTTGGTCATAAATCGCTTAATTTTAGTGCTAGAGAATTTTATAAAAAACAAAAAAAGAGGTTTTTTCTTTTCAAGTACTTCAAAAAAAGGGTTTTTTGAGCTTTCCCCCAAAAAAAGTATCGTTTTTTTTGGGTTTTAATTAGGGACCGGACATCGATAAAAAACCAAATTTCAATTTCGAGTTAAAATGATATAAAATACCGAATAAAAATGCAATAAATAATTTAATTTTTATTGGTATTTGAAAATTTTTATTTTGGTATTTTTATTCGGTGTGATTTCTTGTAGAATAATACAAAAGACGTGGCAATAGTAAAAAATTTAGAAGAGTTTTTGCAGAACCCAAAAAAATTAAACTCTAATATTTTATAATTCTTTTATATAAATTATATGAAATAAATTAAAATTAAAATAGACTTTTTGTCTATATAAATTTACAAATATTTGATTACACCTCTATTAAAGGGTTTTTTATTTATGCAATTAACCCCACAAACATGGTTTTGTTAGTGGAAATGCAACTCTCCAGGTGCAGTGCGAAAACTCTTCGGGTCTATTTGTTGTGAGCTCGTAAAAACCAGTTCCGTTACATAGGGGAAATCACAGGGTAAATCATATTATATTTTTGCCAAAATAATTTGTTATATTTAAACAGGTTTAAAATCACTTACAGGTAAATAAATAATGAGTACAAGTAAAAAAATTGAAGTTGAAGTGGTCCATTCATATTCTACTTTTTTATTTGAAAGTAAGAGGTGTTTTTTTATCTTTGGACAGTCCACGAAGGCTGTGGCCCAAGCACTAACGTACAGTGGGTGTCTTAAGTGTGGTGAGAGGAGTTTGTTCACACGGGACTTAAATATTGGAGACTAAAAAAGGGAAACCTTTTGCGGGTAGCAGTTTTCATAGTCTGGGCACTATAGGGGTGAAGAACTACGAAAGCAGGAAGTTCGGGGGGCCCCTAGTTAAACGGTAAAAGGATGCATAAAAGTTGCACTAAGTGTTGCTCCGTTGGGGGTGCCAGAGGAGATATTAAACTGGCCAACTTTCTAAGCAGAAGCCGTGAAAATATCTAAAGAAGAGCTATAGATGCCCACAGCTCATCGGTGGGCAAGAGGACGAAGCTTTTCTGTGAGCGTGGGATAATTTTTTAAGACGAACAACTCTTCTCTGAATGAGTTGTAGGAGACCATTCCACTGACATAAGAACAATATTCTAAAGAAGGTCTAATTTGGGATACATACAGAGTATACAGATTAGAAAAAGAAAATACTTTCTGGCTCGAAAAGAAATCCAAGCCCTAGTAATGAGACAAGTTTTCCGGGGCCATCCAAAAACTACAGAACGAGAACATTATGTATAAAACGCAGACTTCTGGATGGATTTTGTAAAAACTTTATTGCAGCTGATATTCTTCTTTAATAAATAAATTATCGGTCCACGAGGACATTTTGGGAAAAAACACTACCACAAAAAAGTACCAGACAATCAACTTTGCACAAAACTATGTTGATAAGGTCTATTTACAAAGTATGGACAAAATCGACACAATCTGAAGAAAAAAATTTATGGTTTCGTGTCGATGAAACCACTGATATCAAGGCAGTACAGCCCCTGTTGAAGAAGCTTAAAGTTGAAATTGATAAAGACCTATTTGAGAAGCGCGATGAGAAGACAGACTATCCGCGTTATCAGTTCTGTTAATCGAAGCTGAAATAGGCTAGTTTTTAGCTCGACACAATCTTGAAAAAATTCAGTGAGGCTAAAAGTAAAAAAATCCGACTATTTTAAATTCTATGTGTATTTTTTGTTAATATTTGATTATCAACAATCGTCGTTTACTCATACATTATTTTATGGTTTGGCTTTTTTCTTCGGCTTCGGTTTTTTCTGGGAAGTAAAAGAGGCCTCGCGAACTTGATGTCGCCTACGTCCATGTGGTTTAGCGCCGCCACTGATAGTAATTTAACAAACTTTGGCGAAAACAGATTTTAAAAATTAAAACCTTTTTTCCTAATGTAGACGTGATATATCAGGTTGACAGGTATGTAGATTTTTTGCTATAGTATTTACTATACCTAAAGTCCAAAATTTCTGTCAGTGACTCATTTAATACCGGCCACCCAACCGACGAAGCGGCAGAATAAAAATCTAACACTAGTAAATGATTTTTAAGCCTATGATATACTTTTCCGCTCAAATAACAGTGAACCGGCCAAAAGTTTCATCGCCACGTTGTCAAATTCGCAAGAATAAATCACAGCCAGCGATCGCACTTAAAATAGCACGCCAATATGTATTGAAATATTGTTATCGAGAAGACAATAAAAGTGGCAACACACATTCCTTAGTTTACAACTTGAAGAGACTTGAAAATAAGCGTATCGACAGGGTTTTCGTGCTGTTCGATGATTTTATTTAGTTATTATTGATTATGGACAGATTATGTAAGTTTAAATTTTAATTGCTATACAGGGTATTTTCAAAATATTATAAATTTCTAATAATTGTAGTATATAGATATTGTTTTGTGCCAATTTTATAAAAGTTTATCTTATTTAGTGTATATAATTGTATATAAACATTTAGTGTTGTTAAGTGCTTTTAATTCTGTAAACTATGAATATTAACCAACCTTTAACTAGTTATCCGCCTACAAAAAAACTCAGTTAACGTTAAAAGAACGAATAATGGTTAAAAATGTTTACCATAGGATTCGGGAACGAAATCCAGAACTAACCACTTTGGATGCTGCAGAGATATGTGCAACTTTAACAAAAGTTTTTTCGCGTACGGTATTAAGAGTTTTAATAGGCAAAAAATCAATATTAGTAATTATTCGGATACTGGAAAATGCGATTTTTCGCTATTTTTTTTGCACACTTTTTACTTTTCGATTGTTAAACATGAATCAGAAGCTGTTTTTTTGGCTGCCTCTTATAGTATTTAAAAAATAATAATAATTGAATTGTTTAATTCCATTTTAAGACAAATTCCTTTAAATTCTGTCATTTGCAAGAAAACATATTTAAAAAACTCATACTATGTTAATATTAAAAAAAACACTTAGAAAGTAAGGAAAAAACCTTAATTTTCAATAAAAAGTAGGTAAAACGTTTACGTCCGAATTCAACTCGAAATTCTAAAAATGTTGACCTGTTACCAGGTTGTAATAGTTTTCTTTATGACATTTTTATAAGGTATGCGAACCTTTGCTTCGCTCGACCCGCAATGTTTGATCAAAAATATTCTCGATATGGAAATCCTAATTATAACACGAAAGACCCGAAATAGTTATTGGATTCTACAAGCTGATGATCTCAGAGCTTTGTTTCCTTATATAGTGGATATTTTTTAAGAAGCAATGCGTGTGAATATCGTATTTAATATTGAAATTGCAAGATCGGTGGTGAATTGGTAAGTCGGTGTAACTTGGATTGTCTATCGTTCTGCTTTTACATCTTTTTTAATTTATGTTAAGACTAAAATTTTATTATTTTTTTCATGTAGCAAAATAAAATCAGAGAGGGTGAAATTAAAGTAAAAAATGTATTTTTTTTTTGGAAAAAAGTTGAAAATCGCCAAAAAACTTAAATTTGTGTTCTATGACCTCAAAATAGGAGGTGTGCAAAATTAACAAAAAAATTACGTTTTTCATTAATCCGAATAATACCAAAATAATATAGGCTTGTTACTAATTTAAAGGGTTGATGAAAATGTGAGAAAATAACTTTTGCTTGTAAAAAATATTTTCATGTTTTGACGAAATTTTATCAATTATTTTCTAAAATGCATACGCCACTGGAATTGATTCTCCTTACCCCACACAACCCGGGGCACTCTAAAAGCGAGCGATGCGTCATTGACAGAAATTTTGGACTTGAAGTATAGTACATTATTTTGGCTGTTTTTCCTCAGAATGTTATATAATTTAATATTTTTTTATCATACTTTTATTTTATTCTGATTTTCAAAAAGATATATGACAATAAAAATAATAATATTATTATTATATATTTCAAGCGCAAGTTTTTAGATCTATGTTACTAAAAAAAGTTAAAAGCAGCTGTCAAAACATGATTGATGATTTCTAGATATTCATCCAATTTATTCAAACAGGTTCAGTGATCTGTTGGCATTCAGTGGGCTATTGTTTATCAAGTTAAAAGTATGCATAACTACCTACTTATTTTTTTTGCTGCGTTCTCAAATTCTCGATTTACTCTTTTACATTCTTTTGCATTTTTAATTTATAATAGAACAGTGTAAATTTACGCACTCTCTTTAATAAACTCTACGATATTTTCGAGTTTAAGATTTTCTGCCGAGTTGCTTTCACTTTTCTAACTTATATTTCATTATCTTTGTGGTAGATTTTATTATTCATAAACATATTTTGTTGAAAAAAAATCCTGTAGTTTGTGACTCTTGAATATCCTCGCGGCGTGAAATTTATTGGTAATTTATAAACAAGAAAATTCCAACTGTCAACTACTTTTCTGGTGTAATTAAAACATTTCAATATATAATATAATATAATATAACATATCAATAACATTTATGTATATTAAGGGCAAAGTTAAAAAAAACATTTAATCTAAACTGAGATTTAAAAGGACGATGCTTCGCATCAATATCAAAATGAAACTCAACAAAATAATAAAGAAAAACTCTTTTTTGTGTCAAAGAATCGTTTCATCTAATAAGCAAACACTTAAAGCATACCGACAAGCGTTTTTAATATCGAGTGGAAATATCTCTATATCGAAAATCTTCAAAGGAGCTAAAACAAACAGAGATTTCTATAACAAACAAAATTATATAGGCCTCTCTCTTCCGAGTCCCAACTCAAACGGGATAACCAGTTATTAGATTTCCAGACAAACAGTTCATAACACAGCCCAGAAAAAATGTTCGAATATTGATTTTAGTCGACGAAGAGGGATATTTGCAATAATCTTCAACAATGTGTTTTGATATTGTAGGGTTTGGCTTTATAATAAATACAAAATTTTATCAATTTTTTTATAATGTTTTATAATGAAAAAATTGAAATTCCAGCAGAGAGACTGGCCCACGAGTTTAATAAATATTTTTTGGAGACTTCTAAAAACCTGGCTATACAATGCCACGGAAACGATGATTTTGACAAAAGTCAATCGCAAAAAAATATACCAGAAATGGAGCTGCTTAGTATTCTTCCGATGAAGTGGGTAGTATAATTCTTAATATTTCCAAGAAGGATTCCATGGGTTTTGATGGATTCCGTTCAGTTTACGTCATGTGGTTGACTATATAAAATATCCATTAGCAACCTAATTAAAAATCATTTCAGGAGGGAATTTTTCCATCCTTATTAAAGCAGGCGATCGTTGTTCCTATCCATAAGAAGGGGCCTATTGATGATATGGCGAACTATCGGGGCATATCCTTGTTTCAGTATTTTCAAAATTTTTGAAAATGCCTTTTGTAGAATTTAAAGTTTTTTATAATTGAAAATAATATTATAAGTCCTTCTCAATTTGGGTTTCAAAAGAAACTGTCGACCAAGGATGCCCTAATCTATCGATTAATTATATCATAGATGGGCTTGACAACAAAAAGAAGACCGTTTGTATGTATTTCGATCTATCTCGTGCCTTTGACACGGTTAGACATGATTTATTGCTTAATAAATTAAAAAGTTATGGCATTGAATAATACGCTTTCCAGGTTAGCTTCCTATCTACGAGGAAGAACTCAAAGTGTTAGGATTAACGTAAAGGGTAATTTGCTTAAATCGGAGCCTTCTTCCATTGATCTGGGAATTCCTCAAGGGAGTACATTGGGCCCCTTACTATTTATTCTTTTTATAAATGATTTAAATACCTATCTTACAAATTGTAATGTTTCACAGTTTGCGGATGATACGACTATCGCAATAAGTTCAGAAAGTATTGAGAAACTGTCTGAAGCTGCCAGTAACTGTGCAGATGAGATGCGGAGATATTGTCAATTAAACGGTCTAAGTTTAAATGCGTCAAAGACAGAAATTGTATATTTTTCCCCAACTGTTAAGAATTACAGTATTTACATTCACATAAATGGAAAATCACTTAAGGAGAAGGACTCATCCTTATCCTTGGGATTGCACATGGACCCCACAGTTAAAGTGGACTAAACATACAGATAACTTATGCACAAGATTATCTACCAAGTGTTACGTTCTGCGAAATCTTCGCAATTTTGTAGACATTGACATTTTAAAAATGTACTATTACGCACAGGTTTATTCTGCTATAAATTACTGTATTATTTGTTGGGGAAGTTCAGCAGGTGTCAAGGATCTCTTTTAGTTCAAAAACGCATTATAAGAACTATTCTTTTTAAATCTCAAAGAGACTCATGTAGAGAACTTTAAGCAACTACAGATTTTAACAATACCATCTATGTATATTTTGTCTTGTGTTTTACATATTAAAGAAAACCCACACTTAACTGTAAGGTTTTCGGACAGGAACATAGCATACAACCTGAGAAATACATCCGATATCTTAACAACACAACACAATCTCTTACGGCCAACAGTTGCGTAATTATGCCATCCAAACTGTTTTAACCACCTGCCCCATGACATTAAAACCATACAGAGCATTTCAGTCTTCAAATCTAAAGTTAAACAAGTTTTACTTAAACATAGTTTTTACTCTGTAGCTGAATTTTAAATTGTATTAATTTGTAGGTGGGTTGGTAGATTTACATTTGTGTATTTTTTTAGTGTTTTATTATGTATTTTTTAAATGGATTCTGTTGACGTTTTCTATGCATACATGTATGTTTAAGGAAATAAAGAATTTTGAATTTGAATTTGAATTTGAAATTAAGTTGGGGAGTAAGCGAGGTATTGTTTTTGAGTGACAGCGCATCAAAGAGAGGGAAAGAGTGCGGAGCAGGTTGAATTTTTGACAATTTTTATGTAATGAAAATTATGTTTGTATTTCAAATAATAAGGTTAATTAATAGAATTATAAGTTTTACTAAAAAAGTTTACTTTATTTAACATCTATGCAAATAATTGTAATGAAATTAAGTTGCATTTTAATAGGATGATGATCACCAAATGTGCAGTACCTTGGGCATATACTTACCAAAGAAGAATTACAAACAGATCCAGAAAAGGCAGAAGCTATCCAAAACTGGCCCACACCAAAAAACAAGCATAAAATTAAAAGTTTTGAGACTGTGCACTTATAGAAGATTTGTACATGGGATTGCTGATATTGCGAGACCATTACATCGACTTACTAAAAACAACAAAAGCCATGAGCGGACTGAAGATTGTGAAGCAGCCTTTATACAACTGAAGCCTTTTGTTATCTTTCAGTGTTGTCATATTCACAACCCAATTAAACATTTATTGTGGACACTGATGCAAGCAATACTTCTATTGGAGAAATTTTGTCACAGGTACAAGTTGGCCAAGAAAAACTAATAGCGTATTTCAGCAAAGTTCTTTTTAAACTTGAACGAAACAATTGTATAACCAGAAAAGAACTTTCAGCTATTCTCAAATTACTGGAGCACTTTTATAAGTATCTTTATGACCAGAAATTTAACTTGAGGACCATCACTGAAATGGTTGCCTCGGTTCAAAAATGCTAAATGTCAGATAGCACGATGGTTACAACGTGTTCAAGAATACGATTTTAAAACTGAAGATTGAAGAGGATTAAAGAAAGCTGTTAGAATTGATCACACGCGCAAGTGTCGACTTTGCACGATTCTTTCTCAGTACAAAAACGACGAAGTCCTTTCTGTATATTTAAAGGATTCTTGCTTTGCTTGAGGATAGAAATGACCATTCGGAAATGGTTTACGATCACAAGTCTGGTTGAAACAGTAAAGGCATCGTATAATACACCGTCACCTATCGATATCGGTTGGATCGGGTTTATATGACTGGGATGCGCATGACCCTGCAATGAACGGTTTATTGCGCAGTTGGAACAAACACATAGTTAACAGAATAAAATTCGGTGTAATGTTACAGTTTCGGCCAAAAATCAAGTTTGGGTGGCAGTTTCGGTTTCGGTCAAAATTGGTCGAAACTTTGGCCGAAACCAAAACTGATTTCGGAAGTTCCTGGAACTAAGAGTGTAATAGTAATTTTAGTAATTATTATTTTTATATAAGAGTATTTAACCTTACATGTACATTTAAATTATTTGATTAAAAAGGATATTTTAAATGTAGAGGTTTATTTATTTATAGCGCTTCATTTTAGTGATAGGAAATATTTAAATTTTCTTTGAAGAAGCATATAAAATTACAATACTGAGTACTCTGAGGGCAGAATTTTTTTTTTTAAATTTCAACCAGATGTGAAATTTCCATGAAAATGATTCTGATATGTAAACATTGGTTTCTAATTCAAAAAAAAAAAAAAGGTATTTAGGAAGCTTTTCAGTTCAAATAAACTTTTTATGTTCAAATTGGTCAAACATTTGCCGTACAAAGTTTCTACAAATACTTTATAAACATTCTGCATATACAAGGTGGCTTGATAGTGCGACAAAGATCGATATATCCGAAACCGTTCATAATGGTAAAAAACTGAATATACAAAAACTATAGAAAAAAGGGCGTAAAATATAAAATTATTTTCTATTTCAGAATTTTCCGAAAAATCCACTACCACTCAAGAAAACTTCCTTATTTTTAGCTTTTAACCTAAAATAGAAAAATTATAGCAAAAAATTCGTTTAAAAAAATCGCTTCCCTGTATATTATGCTGGAAATTCTTGAACTGTCATATAGGTACAATGTCGACGTAGATGGTTTTTTATATATCATTTTCGGTTTTGACAAAAATGACGTCATCATTATACTTTTGGCATTGTTTAGACTTTTCCGTCTAAACCGGAAGTGAAATTTAAAATCAATTTATATAAAAAGTATTCCTATATAAAATGACAAATATATTTTTTATTAAACCATCACTTTTACATTTATATCTTAGTTTAAAGGAGCAATCTAATGATGCCACTTCTTACAGGGTGGCACAAAAATATTGTTTTCCTGGATTTTGGAAATTTTTGATCCAGTAAGTAGCATCACTAGATACCTAATTTAAAAAAACATTAGAAATAGGTAAGTAATTTTCAGCTTCTATAACTTTTGTACTCTTAGTTTTTCTGTGTCGTAAACTGTTTTGGAGATATCGAGCTTTGTCGGACCATTGAGTCACAATCTTATTATTTTCGAAACATGTTACTGAATCTACTAGTTATCGTTTTTAGATAATTTTATTAAAAAACGAAGTGATTGATTTAATTATTATTTTATTAAAAAAACCTGTTACTCATAAAATAATCGCCTTTTTAGGCAGTTCTCGACATATTTTTTGTCATGTCTGTATGAAATACCTCTGTATATTGAATATCAAAATTGAATATTATAATTTAAAAAAAAGTGACAAAAGTGCAAGAGTCTTGCAGGTCGGTCTTGGTCTTGCGTAGTCTTGCACCCCTCGGTCTTGGTCTTGGTCTTGCATACCCCGGTCTTGGTCTTGCAAGCGAAAAGGCGGTCTTGGTCTTGGTCTTGCTGCAAGACCAAGACCGCGAGACCAAGACCGGTCTCGCTCATCACTAGCACCAAATTTCAGTATTTTAAGGAATTTTATACTTGACCACGTGAGTTTCAGTTTCGGCCGAAACTGAAGCGACGGCCGAATATTCGGTTTCGGCCGGAAAACCAGTTTCGGTCGGACTCTAATTATTTCACTTTTTTATTTTAATACGAAGAAAAACCCAAATATCGTTTGTTTGCTGTTCCTTGTTCAATGACCTTCTGCGGAATTTATATTCCTAATACTACTGTTTTTAAGTAAAATGAAAATATAATAATATTAAAAAAAGTAAAACCTACTTTGAAATATATGTTAAAGAAAAATCATCTCCTTAAACTACTTTATAAAATTGTGGAAGACAAGAAAAGTAGAAACATCCGGAATGTTTTTCAATTTAACACAAACCATATCAAACGGCTTCATCCATTTCCCGTTTCGGTGCGTCGTCGCCCGAGGAAAAATATCACACAGAATCTTATTTGTCCCTTAAACAACTGCAAGGAATACGTCTCTAATCTCCAGTTTTATTCAGGATGTCGCGCGTTCTTTCCTTATATTATTTTCGCGAAAGCCCCCGCAGGCGTTCGTTCCTACTTCCCACTCAGTTTCGTACAGTGGTGGTGCTTAAGCGACTTTTAAAGGTTTACCCAATTCGGCCCGCGGGCTGCTCTTGTTTTCGGCTTAATACGGTTTACTTTTAAGCGGTAAGTCTTTTAACTTCTGTAATATTACGTTTTTTGTTTAAATTGTGTTTAATCGGCCGAGATCCGCTTTAATATTTTTCCATTTTTTTTAGGATAATGGAAAAAAGTCAACTTATTAATTTTTCTTGGCTAAATGTAAAAAAATAATACAATAAGTTGCTTTAAGACTTTATAAAATAATGGTTATTTACATTACAAGTGCCATTATGAACATCATTACAACAGCGAGCGCGTAAGAATGACGAGGTCGTAGACGGAGTCGTTCTAATCACACAAGCGTTGTAGTCATGTTTAAACGAGTGTGTGATATACAGCGTTTTATCAACAACCAAAAAAAATATATGATCTTCAAGGAGTCAGTAAACAGTCGCTACTTGGTAGATAACATAAAATATGTTGTTGGTGTTTTTCAAATTTTTAAAATTTTAAAATTACTGGTGTAAAATTTTTATCCCAAACAGAGTGATTTATTTAGTCTTATAAGCAATAATTTTGAGAGAAAGCTAAAGCAGCATAAACATGTTACAGTGTTTTATAAATCTACATCAAAGTTACTGCGCATTCTAAGACATCGTTTTTATTTGTCAATGTTCTCCGCCAATGCAGGTACCAACACTGGCTTCTTAGTTTCGCAAAAAAAAAACGATAGCCCGATCTGCAAGAAGGATTTTCCCTTCTCGCGCCAGTTTTCTCAGACATGTAAAGTAGAAAATATGACATTTGCTTTGCGCATTACACGAAGGTATTTACCCTGTTTGTTCCGATATGCTGGCAACACTATTTTCAGCGGCTTAGGGGCGTTTTATGCCCTCCAAGGTTTCCGTCGTCGCGCTTTTGCATTTTTATATAACCTTTTAATAAAAAGCGCCTACCAAATAAGCTTTGTATTATTCCAAGTTATACCTTTATAAAACATTTTCGGAATTTCATCTGTCTTGACAAATATAAACGAGATATTTTTCACAGTTTCTTTTTGTTACTTGCTTCTCCTCTTCGTATTAGAAATTTCCTATTTGTTGCCTTATATTTTTGCATTTATGTCGAAATCCATCAAAAAAATATTGTTTTTCTTGATGGAAAAAGGCGAAAAAACATACATTTTTACAAGTCTTCTCCAATAGAAATAAATTTAAACTATACTCAAACCATCTTGTGTATTTTTTACCGTACACTCAAAAATAATACTTAAAAAAATAACTGGAATTGAAACAAGGACATAACTTTTTTGATGCTAGATGGGGGGTGGAAACATAAATTCAGTGACCTCAGAATGGGGAGATTGTGACACAAAATTCAAACCGTCATCTGATTGGTTGAGGGAAACAGTTGCTGTATCTTGGTAGAGCTCAGGGTTAAAAGCAGGAAAATGACCTAATGGATTTAAACTACACAGAACTATGATTGAGAACCCGATGACGGTAACGGTTGGGCGGAAAAGTTCGTAGACTTACACATAGTAGTAAATTCATATAATTTTTAGTTAGCCCTAACCTTCAAAAGATACGTTTATAAATTTGACAGGAGTCGGTCTATAAGTTTGTGAGTTATAGCATTAAA
>JAHBCN010020397.1:0-15089 GCA_019359885.1 Listronotus oregonensis
AGTGAAATGTATGTTTTAGGGATGTGGGGCGTAAAATAAGGGTGATTTCAGCTCTTCCAAGTCCTCCATTATAATTTCTTATATCATATTCGATTTCACTGGCCCAAAAAACTTATATGTACCTAAAAAATTGGGAAAATACTTTTTTTAAGCGAATTGTATGTTTTTTTTTTAAGTGTGGGGGGTAAAATAAGGGTAAATTCTGCCCGTCTTAGCCGTCAAATGTAATTTTTTATATTATAATCGAATTTAGTGGCCCAAGAAACTTATTTGTACCATTAAAAATGGGGAAAATACTTTTTTAGCAAAATGTATGTTTTAGGGGTGTGGGGGGTAAAATAAGGGCAAATTCAGCCCTTCTGAGCCCTTATAAATAATTTCTTATATCACATTCGGATTCAGTGGCCCAAAAAACTTATATGTACCATTAAAAATGGGAAAAAAAGTTTCTTTTTATCAAATTGTATGTTTTAGGTGGGGATTTCACGAGACTCTCGAAAGAATTTCCGTCTCGTCTCGTCTCGTTTGGGTGAAACGACTTTTTTTTTTTTCAGACGAGATCGAGAAAAACACTTCGAGATTTTTCGAGATTGAAAACTATTTCGAAATTTCTCGATCTCGAAAAAATTATGTGCTCACAGCTCTAAATACTCCAGAAAATAGAAAATTAAAAATTTATTTTTAAGAAATAATTCTAATTTATTTTAAACGTAAGAACATAACAGACCAAAAAAAAAAAGCAATGACAACAAAGCAGAAATTATTTCGATATTTCTCGATCTCGATATGTGCTGCAATAAGTCACAGCTCTAAATACGCCAGAAAAAAGAAAATAAAAAACTATGCTAAGAAATAATTTTAATTCATTTTAAACATAAGAACATAACAAACTAAAAAAAAATAGCAAAGATAGCAAAGTAAATAAAAAGAACAAAGATAAAAGTAAGTATTTTCATATTCTTAAAGAACTTAATCGTCTTAAACTGTTCCAAACTATTACAAATAATTTGTGTAATATCGATAATTATCTTTTTTTAAAAGACGACTGTTTCGATTATAAAAATGAGTTTGTTGCTGGTATTGGTAGATTACATTTTCTCTTCACAAACGAAGAAACAATTTTAAATTTTTTACCTTTTGTACCTAGGTAAATTTTAAATCTATGGATAAAAGATTAAATTATAACATCAAGGATTTGTTTAATTTTCATTTTTTGGAAAAATATTCTTTATTTTTGTGTTGATACTTGGCGGTTTTTTTGTTTTACGTGGCTTTTAGTAGTTTTGGTTCATAGCATATATGTATAGCCTCTGTACAAGGGATTGGTAAAAGGCGAAAAATAAAGGGTTTTTTTAATTTTAAATTAAAAACAAAGAATACTTTTTTGCAAATTTTCCTTGTTTTCAAAATATTTCACTATAAAGTTGTAAAAAAATTTTAATCACATTGTGGGTGTCGCTAATCTTAGTTGGCGCTTTCGACGTAATCATAAGAAATCAAGTTTCACTTTTGTAAAAAAGTTAGACATTTGTCAATCTGTTATTGAAAAAATCACAAGAAAACGGAGTTCACTAACGAAGAATACGGTAATATTGTTTATGTGTATGGGTATAACATAATAATTATTAAGCATGAGCACCAAAGTGCTAACTTTTGACAACAGTCAAACTTGATTTCATATGACGTAATAGTTTGGGAACTAGGATTAGCGACACCCACAATGTGATTTAATTTTTTTTGCCAAAACTTTATAGTGAAATATCTTGGAAACAAAGGAAAATATACAGAAAAAGTATTCCTGGTTTTCAATTCAAAAATAAAAAAATAATTTGGGTCTTTATTTTTCGCCTCTACTTACCAATAACCCTGTATTTTAACCTATTTTTTTTAATACATAACAATTAATACCCTTTATTGCAGCCTTGGCCTTGTGTTGTACGTTACATACATAGAATTTCTTAATAACATTTAGTTTTTGTTTTCGAGACTCTCGAAATTTCGAGAGTCTTGAATCGAGATCGAGAAATTTTCTTCGAGAAAAACTTCGAGACGAGAGGTTGTTTATTTCTCGTCTCGATGATCGAGACGAGACGAGAAAGTGCCTTCGAGACGAGATTTCTCGTCTCGATGAAACCCTAGTTTTAGGGGTGTGGGGGTAAAATTAGGATCAATACAGCCCTTCTAAGCCCTTAAATGTAATTTTCATTATTATATTTGAATTTAGTGGCCCACAAAACCTGTATAAATCGTTAAAAATGGAAAAAAAGGAATTTTAACATTTTTATGCTTGAGGTGAAAAAACGAGGTATAAAACAACCTCTATTGTACGATCCACTATTTCTTTCCGACACTACAAAGTGATCTGTTTCTAAAGAGAACGCAAAATCTTTCATCTCTATTCATTACCTTCCAAAATCATTCAACGGCAAATTACTGATTAACCCAGACGACAGTTTTAAGTGCGATAAATTGAGCTTTAAATCCAGAATTAAGAAAAAGAAAGCTGCTAAAAAGGTGAAAAATTACATCAACTGATCCCATAATAAAGCCAAAAATTTAAAAAATGAAGCTTACCAAACAAGTCCTTTCTTTTTCGAATGATAGCAAATCCCGCTTTTCTTTTGCCGAAAACATTAGTCAAAACTTAAGTACCTATTCATTTTCACCTCTTATCTTTGAAGATAAAATTATTTCAACCTTTAAAGGACACGCCAAAATATTTGCTAAACAATTTGCTGCCAATTCTACCCTTGATCCTTTAGTTTATCTGCCTCTTTTAACAGTTGCTTTTAGTCCCCATAAAATGTTTATAATTATTTTTAAGATGAATTCTCTGAGCTGAATGATATACCAGCAATTTTTTTGAAACATGTTCTTACTAATAAGAGTTTTAACTTCGATTTCTTTAAGAGAAACTGTACCTAAGATTCTTAAATTTTATAATTTAATATTTTTAAATTTTCATAATTTTCTAAATCACCATTTCATACAAAATCCAAAAAAGTGGACAAAGGAAAAGGTACGTAACTTGCTTTGAATAAATTCTACGTTTTCTAACTGTGTTTGAGTAAAGCAAAATGTAAAACAATAAATATTTATGTTGGCGTTTCCATTGTTTTGTGAATAATTTATTTTTCGGTTTTGTAAGTTGGCTCTCCTGTGAAATATTAATGCTTACTGATTATATTTGCTTTTGTGATTACTGCAAAATTTTGCTTTCATCTCAAGCTACTTTAGATAGTCTGGTCTTTGTAGTAAAACTAATAACATCTCAAAGTAGATGTTTGCTTTAGATTTAATTAAGGTAATTCATTCGTAAAACGGCTTTCCTTAAGAATTAAATAAAATTACTGTGTTTTTTATTTGAATAAAAAAACAACGAAATCTATTTATCATCTGTGAAGCGAGATATTAACGGTGAAATTGTGCATAATTAACATCGTCGATATCTGTCATATATGAAAGCCATGCATTTATTACGAAATATATTAAAATCGGTTCTTACGATATTTTTTAAAAACTATTGCAATTTTAACCAAAGTATTAGATTTTTTTAAAAACCCTGAATTTTTTGATTGTTTTTTAAAAGACACTGATTTTTGATAGTTTGCATAGGTCTGTTTGTTATTAAAAAATAGTGTACACTTTTTTTTTTACTTAATCGCTCATATGAAAGGTGTATTTTAGGACTAGGTGGGTCCAAAAAGTGTTAAATAGTGTAAAAAATTACTGAATAACAAACGAACCTTATGTGTTGTGTTCAGTCTCCGACAAAAATAATATTTTTAAGCATTAAGAACCTTTTACAGTTCCTGTTTGACGTCCGATCAGTGAAGTGCTAGCGATAAAAAAACTGCATAGTTTTTTTCGGGAAGGCGGCTGAAGGTGCTGTATCAACAGCTTTTACCATCGGGGATCAAAAAGAAACTCAATCCAAACGATGGAGTCCTTTTTCTGGGGCCAAGCGCTGTGAACGAAGATTCCTATACCTGTTCCTTTCTGAGGGCTCCACGCACGAGGGATTTTCATAATGGCGGAAGATGGTTGCGCGCTCAGCAGGGAGGGGCAGTACTGACAGAAAACGATTATGCGTAATACTAGAAGCAGTCCTTGGTCGGACCGCCATTGTTTGTGCCCTGCATCGATAATTTTTTTTGCTAAGAATTCAATTTTTGGAAAAGTTCGGAATTTCTGGGGGTTACAGAGTAGTGATGAGCAAAGCAAGACCAAGACCAAGATCGGGCTAGTCTTGGTCTTGGTCTTGGTCTTGCAAGTCTGGTCTTGGTCTTGGTCTTGCAAGCCCAAAGAAGGTCTTGGTCTTGCACCACCCGGTCTTGGTCTTGGTCTTGGTCTTGCTGCAAGAGTCTTGCTGGTCTTGCTTTTTTGGTAGTAATAATTTAAATTAAGCAATCTTAGATAAAATATATATTTTTTAATACTTACAAATAAATAAAGATGGAGACTATATTTTTTGCTTTAAAATTTTAAAATATACCAATTTTAACCTTACATCTACATTTAAATTATTTGATTAAAAAGGATATTTTAAATGTAGGGGTTTATTTATTTATAGCGCTTCATTTTAGTGATAGGAAATATTTAAATTTTCTTTTAAGAAGCATATAAAATTACAATATTGAGTACTCTAAGGGCAGAAAAAAAACTTTTAATTTCAACCAAATGTGAAATTTCCATGAAAATGATTCTGATATGTAAACATTGGTTTCTAATTCAAAAAAAAGGTATTTAGAAATCTTTTCAGTTCAAATTAATTTTCTATGTTCAAATTAGTCAAAGATTTGCCGTACTAAGTATGTACAATAACTTTATAAACATTCTGCATATACAAGGTGGCTCGATAGTGCGACAAGGATCGATATATCCGAAACCGTTCATAATGGTAAAAAACTTAATATACAAAAATTATAGAAAAAAGGGCGTAAAATGTAAAATTATTCTCTATTTCATATTTTCAAAAAAATTCACTACCACTCAAGAAAACTTCCTCATTTTTAGCTTATAACCTAAAATAGAAGATTTATAGCAAAAAATTAATTTAAAAAAATCGCTTCCCTGTATATTATGCTGGAAATTCTTAAACTGTCATATAGGTACAATGTCGACGTAAATGGTTTTTTATATATCATTTTCGGTTTTGACAAAAATGACGTCATCATCATACTTTTGGCATTGTTTTGACTTTTCCGTCTAAATCGGAAGTGAAATTTAAAATCCATTTCCAAAGTATTCCTATATAAAATGACAAATATATTTTTTATTAAACCATCACTTTTACATTTATATCTTAGTTTAAAGGAGTAATCTAATGATGCCACTTCTTACAGTGTGGCACAAAAATAATGTATTTCTGGATTTTGCAAATTTTTGATTCAGTAAGTGGCATCACTAGATCCCGAATTAAAAAAAAACATTAGGAATAGGTAAGTAAATTTCAGCTTCTATAACTTTTGTACTCTTAGTTTTTCTCTGTCGTAAACGGTTATGGAGATATCGAGCTTTGTCGGACCATTGAGTCACAATCTTATTATTTTTAAAACATGTTACTAAATCTACTATTTATCGTTCTTAGATAATTTTATTAAAACACGAAGTGTTTTAATAAAATGTCATGTCTGTATAAAATACCTCTGTATATTGAATATAAAAATGGAATATTATAATTTAAAAAAAAGTGACTAAAGTGCAAGAGTCTTGAAGGTCGGTCTTGGTCTTGCGTAGTCTTGCACCCCTCGGTCTTGGTCTTGGTCTTGGTCTTGCATACCCCGGTCTTGGTCTTGGTCTTGCAAGCGAGATTGGTCTTGCTGCAAAAGCCCAAGACCAAGATTGCAAGACCAAGACCGGTCTCGCTCATCACTATTACAGAGCCCGACGATCCAGAAGTTCCACCTACAAAGCTCGGGAAAGCTCACGTTGACAACAACGTGTGTCTGGAATGGGGAGAGCTGGCGATTGCCGTGCAACAAAGCCATACCGGGGGTATAAAAGCCCCATTCAAGCAAGCATGTGGAACCTTTAACTTTCAATAAAGCGTATTTGATCTTATTTGGAACAGCGCTAAGGTTATGGTTTATTTAAAATACTGTATCACAAATTAAACTACAATAGGAAAAAATATAATAAACCATACTGGTATTAGCCAAGGCAATTCCAGCCCGTTCAACAATCAATTTTTATTAGAAAAAGATGGGCGAGTTCGGCGCGGATGGCATGGAAGAGACGAAGATAAAAGATGTTCATCCCAATCTCGATTTGACTTGTGGACGGGCCTGGTTTTACTTACTATAAGGTGATACTTTTGCCTACGACTGTCGGGAGTGAACTACCAAAAAGGCAAATTCCAATACAGTGTAGTGAAGAAGATATTTCACTAAAAAACTTTTGATTTTTTAGTTTTTATTTTTAGTAGGTATTTTTCCTAAGTGCTAGCACCAACTTTAAAAAAATCTAGGCTCCGTATTTGTTTTGTATCTACTTGTGATTTCGTTTTTATTGGTTAATTTATTGTATATGTTATATCCTTGAAGCTCCGGCGTTCCTAGGTTTGACCAGTCAATCCTCAGGTTTGTCTTGAAGTCTTAGTGAAAGCCCAAACAAATGAAGTTTTTCGGCCTCTGACTAAAGAATTTTGGTCAAACCTAGGAGAGACTAATTTGGTCAGGCAAACGTCAAAACTCAATTTAATGAAATCGGGGTTTGACCAGCCAAACTTCAATTAGGTATTAGAAAGTCTCAATTTGTTAAATTAGATGTAATAAAACGTTTTTTTTTTTAATTTTATTGTTTATTGTTGTTATAGGGCCAGTCTAAATGCTTTAGTCAAACCTAGGATAAACTAGTCATTCCGCAAAGATACTGCATATCGACCTTTGACTATGACATATACATAAAAAATACCATTTAATAATCTTGAGTTATTTTTTTTCTATATTACCTTTTTTTTTCGTAATTTTCAGCACGAATATTTGTTTGTTGTAAATATTTAAAGATTTAGTTTTTATTTTTTAACACATCCATATGATTTTGATAAAATTTGTACTGTTTTTTTAAGCTGAACTAAATGTAACCAATAAAAAAGAATGGTCACAATCTAATGTATGGTTTCAAAAACATGCGTGGACAAACATACATACATACATATACCCATAAAATTTTGTATATTTACTTAAGAGCCTTTATAGATTATCATATGTAAATATATTGCAGTTCAATAAATAATCCTATATATATATATATATATATATATATATATATATATATATATATATATATATATATATATATATATATATATATATATATAATATATATATATATATATATATATATATATATATATAATATATATATATATATATATATATATATATATATATATATATATATATATATATATATATATATATATATATATATATATATATATATATATATATATATATATATATATATATATATATATATATATATATATATACAGGGTCCGGCAAAATGAACAACCCATTTTAAATTGCTTTAAAAATTTATTAACTTTAAAAACAAAACAAAGGAACATGTATTCTTAAACAAGAAAGATGGGAGTTTATTATGCTTTGAATATGGTGTGCCGCAAATGACCGCCACCCTCTTCAATACATTCTTCTAACTGGTTCATAAATTTTCTCATTACATTTTGAAGAACTTGCCTAGAAATAGCGTGGATTTCATTGGCAATATTTGTTTTTAGCTCCCTTACATTTCTAGGTTTATTGGCAAACACTTTATGTTTTAAATAGCCCCAGAGAAAATAATCTGGTGCTGAAAGGTCGGGCGATCTTGCTGGCCAAGGAATGGTACCATTCTTAGAAATCAGTCTGTTTGGAAAGGATTGTCAGAACTCAAGTCTATTAATCTTATCCTGATGATTTATTTCTTGAACAGTTGCGATCTTGTATGGGTGAAAATTCATTTTTTTTAACATTCTTCGTGTACTTCGCTCAGATAAATTTAAAACAGTAGCATGTTTAACAACAGATTTTTTGGGACTAGCGATAATTGCATTTCTAACTCTGTCTTCGTTCAGTGCATTGCAGGCAGATCTTGGCTGCCCACTTGACTTCTTGTCTAAAACGGATCCTCCTGTCCTCCATTTACGAATCCAAACTGTAATGGTCTTCCGCTGCGGACACTGTCGGTCATTAAATTGACGTCGAAAACACCTTTGAACGGCTATAATGGAATTATATTCAATAAATTTTTCGACACAAAAAATGCGATGTTCTGTTAACCAACGCGGCATTTTGACAACTGTCAACAATTTTAGTAAACTCTCCAAAGCCTACTTTTCCAAATAAAAATATCGCCATAGTGAATACTGATACATTTTTTTATATTAAAGAAACAAAATAGGTAATACATTTTGCCGGACCCCGTTTTATATATATATATATATATATATATATATATATATATATATATATATATATATATATATATATATATATATATATATATATATATATATAT
Source organism: Listronotus oregonensis (assembly GCA_019359885.1). Taxonomy (NCBI): domain Eukaryota; kingdom Metazoa; phylum Arthropoda; class Insecta; order Coleoptera; family Curculionidae; genus Listronotus; species Listronotus oregonensis. The sequence goes on from JAHBCN010020397.1 coordinate 8,524, forward strand.
ATACGTGTGGAATTTAGCAAAAATACTTATTAATATCCTCCTTCTCTTTAAATCGGTTAAAAATCTGCAGAAGTTTAGTTTTTTTTTTATTTTGGTTTTCACGTATTCGTTTTGCATTTAAAGTATATTTATCTAAATTATTATAATGGAAACGGAATGCATTTTCCGCCACAGCGGGCAAAATGAATTGAACTATGCTGCATGCTGACAGATTACAATAATTTGTGTCGGTGGTCTCGTGGTCTATAAATTGATTTATAACCTGTTGAATTTATTGTTTTTAATAGATATATCATTTTCATAGTTAAATTTATTGAGAAATCATAGTTTTTGTGGTTTAAACCATCATAATTAATTATGTATTTTTAATATTTGATATTTGACTACACAAAGCATATTTAGGCGTCAGTATTTTATAATATCGTATTTGAAGTAAATTTATCTAAATTGTCATTATGAAAACGGAATGCATTTTCTGCCACAGCGGGCAAAATAAATTGATCTATGCTGCATGCTGACAGATTACAATAATTTGTGTCGGTGGTCTCGTGGTCTATAAATTGATTTATAGCCTGTTGAATTTATTGTTTTTAATACATATATCATTTTTCTAGTAAAATTTATTGACAAATCATAGTTCTTGTGGTTTAACCATCATAATAAAATATTTATTTTTATTATTTTGTATCTAACTACCCAAGTCATTTTTGGGGATCTGTATTTCATGAGATCGGAATACTAAATAAGGATTGGGAATACTAGGTAAGGAGTTGTGCTCACCGAAGTATTTTGACATTTTCGAGATCAATTTCTTGGCACAGGAATGGTTCATGTTAAGAAGTAAACACAAAAACACAAGGGCACAAGTAAAGGGGCTCGTGAGTATCACAGCTGCGGCTATAAGGTATTTACAACATTTTTTTGGATTTTGAAATGTTGAATCCAATTTTGTTTAAAATCATCGTTACAAACCTTTAGTTTGGTGGAGATATATAGATGACATTTTTTCTATTTATTAACATGACGAAAATTGTCTAAAAATTTTTTTAACACACATTAATACACAAGAACTCACTATTCATTTCACTTTAGAAAAAAAACAAAACTCACAACTTTATTTTCTTAATATTCTAATAAAAAAATGTAAATAATTTCGAAACCAAAATTTACAGAAAACCTACATATACAAACAGATACTTAAATTTTAACTCTTATCACCCAATAATGGTAAAAAAGAAGTCTTTTTTATAGAATTAAAGTAATTTGTTCTGATCAAAACAAAGAAAATGAAAAAGAATTTTTAAAAGATATTTTAGTTCAAAATAATTATCCTCTTAATTTTATAAACAAATGCTTTCTAAAATTTGAACAACTAAATTTAAGACAAAATCAAAATAGACCTATTACAACTCTATTTTTACCATATACTCCTCGCCTATTAAATAAAATTCAATGAAGAAGTTAAAAATTTAATATTCGCATTATCTTTAAAACACAAAACACCATTAAATTCCAAGTACAGTTCAGTTAGAGAGGCCCCGAACTTCCCGCTTTCCTCGTTCCTTTATTCCTAGAGTGTCAAGAACCTGCTGCCCGCAGAAGTTTTTCCTTCTCCTCCCAATCTCCAAAAATTTAAGTCCCGTGTGAACAAACTCCCCCTCACCACACTGAAGACAAAAAAAAAAAAAAAAAAAAAAAAAAAAAAAAAAAAAAAAAAAAAAAAAAAAAAAAAAAAAAAAAAAAAAAAAAAAAAAAAAAAAAAAAAAAAAAATTATTCCTAGATGTAAAGAACCTGCTGCCCGCAGAAGTTTTTCCTTCTCCTCCCAATCTCCAAAAATTTAAGTCCCGTGTGAACAAACTCCCTCTCACCACACTGAAGACACCCACGGCACGTTAGTACTTAGGCATCAGCCTTCGTGGACTGTCCCAAGATAAAAAAGTAACAAAAACAAAACCATAAACGAAAACACAAAAAATGTTATTTATAAGATCCCTTGTGAATGTAATAAATTTTATCTAGGTAAAACTTCCAGACCATTAGCCAAACGCATAAACGATTGGATTTCATAAATTTTAGCAAAAAGACTTATAAATTAAACTTTAAAACAAGTTTTAAAGATAGCCAACACATTTTCAATAAATTGTTACAATATCTAGGTTTAACTACCTCAAAAACGTACCAACACAGGTATGTAAGTTATTATCGTGACAATACACTATACTTCAATGCATGAATAAAACAAACTCCTAACAATAACCATTTGTCTTTGCTTTTCCATTGTATTTTGAATAATATATCTTTCTAGCTATGTATTTGTCTTGTATTGTATTATCTGCGCTTCATGAAATTACCTCTTTGAAAACCACATGCTAACTAACAGCCTTAGAAATATAATTTTTAATATGGTATATACTACACCAAAGTCTGCACCAAAAACTTTACTTTTTTTATATATATTTTTTTTAAATTACCCATATTATTGTCACCTTTTGCACTTGGTTTAGATTTTTTGGTTTTTAAGTTAATATATAATTAATAATTGTAAAATAGTATAACAAGTATTAAAGTCAATAAGTGTTTTTACTAGTTGAGGATGTGTTTGGAGGTCGAGACGCATATGATTTTTCGATAGTACTAACCTTTAGATGATACGTTTTAAAGGTTTATAAAAATCTGACGTTTAATTTTTAAGTTACAATGGTTCTAATGAAACTTCCTTTGAGATTTTCAAAACAATGGATATACTTATTTTCCTAACAAGTGCGGAAAATCATACTTTTCCGCACGCGGCTGCCGTTACACGAAAGCGGAGTTTGGGTAAGTAACCAAGAGCGGAAAACCGCAAGTGTTAGGAACAATATTTTTACTACAAGCTAGAGGAAAAACCAATATAATTTTAAAGATTTATGATTAAATTATTATTTATTAACGAAGGAATGTATACACTAATTGTTATTATTAAAATTTATAGTAGAAGTGCAATTGCGTTTTGCAAATTTATTGCTGACGCGAGTTGCTTTTCTGTAGAAAACATTGACGGCGGCGGCGTTGGGTTCTTGATGAGCCAATCTTTCAACTATGAAAGTAGTTTCTTGAACCGGTAGGTTTAGTACATTTTAAGATGGCAATAACGCTTGTTTCTGGATGGTAAAAGGTGTTTCGGTAAAATTGTGTATTTTGTTTAAAATATCCTTTCTTAAATTTGTTAAATTCTTGCGACTGATGCAGACTTCCGGCCGTCAAGAAGTTTAATGTTTGATATTTGTTCTCCGGAGTTTGCGAGAAAAGTTGCAGAGGACCGGCGAAAGCTATGCCCAGTATACATTTCCAGGTTAGGAAGTTTAAGATAGCCCGCTATTTCCGATGGCATTTTTCCGAAGGTATTAATGCCGATATATTATACCGTACACAAACGTGTTTATAGTTCACAAAAAATCGTCTATGTGGTGTTCTCGGCTTTCTTAAACTGGCATACTTTCTAAATAGATTAAAAGATTTTCCATTTTCGGCATCTCCAGAAATGACAAAGCTTCTAGAGCTGTGATTTCTTTAGTCTGGAATGTGTATCAATACTAAATTTCTTTGGTCTTCAATATGGTCCAGACATATTTTTGTTAACTCCTCTCTACGACAAGCGCCAGCTTAGCCAAAAATCGTAGCCACTTTTATATGAAAATAAGTATAATCTGGCGCTTCATCCATGAATTTCGATATTTCATCTTTAAAAAATACTTTAGCCTTTATGGATCTAAAACCAACGCTTTGTTTTTTTAAGGTAGGCCGTCCCTTTGAAAACTTGCTTAGATCTATGTTCTTTCGTAACTTAATGATACATTTTGGCATAGAGTATCTAGACCATAATGTATTAGGTTTATATGTTTTTGATAAATAAGAGAAATAGGCCAGAAAAATCTCTTCTTTAAAAGACTTCACAACCTTACTTTGACACCAGCTCTCAAACATAACAAATACTTTTTCATACCTGTGACGAGATTTCATGGGCAGGAGATCCATACTTGCTATTTCTGCTGCTTTCATAAATAATCGATGCTGGTAAATCGTCGTCAGAATCCATTAAAAATGTTTCTCCAATTTGGTTGAAAAATTCGTGACAGATAATTAGTTTTTGATAGATGCATAAATAATTAGTTGGTGGCTATGGATTCTTTGATAATTTATATGGAGTTATTAAAAATATGTACTTATGGCTGGTCGTCCACTGGAAGCGAAAACAAGCGGCTACGAGCTCACGAGACACGAGCGTCAACATGCGGTTATGTGCGGTAGATCCTAACTATTGCTTTTCAATAGTACCTTCGTCCATTGCAAGCAACTTTGAGAGGGCGGCTACGAGCGTAAACTTACTTGCGCGGCCGATCCCCTCAGGATGGGATTTTTGCTCGTAGCCGCGCGAATATTTTATATTTAGTCTGCGAACATGAGTCAGCTAGGTAACTTTGGTTATTATTTAATATAGTTCTAACATTGTGTTGCGAGTGTAAAAATGGAAGAGATCGATAAACTTATTATCGCGGTCCATTCGTATTCCCCTTTTTTTTTTGGACTCTTTGACGCCTTATTAAATTGCAATAGGAAATTTCTAAGAAATATGCATCTTCTGCATCCATTTTATATCGCAATAACAAACACAAAACGAAAGAAACACAATAAAAGCGAACATGTATAATCTGCTTCGCTACTTTGTCGCTACTGAACAATGTGAACAGCCGTCGCCAGTGGACGACCCCTGTCGCACGAAATCGCTTGTCTTATAGTCGCTTGTTGACGCTCGTGTCGCGTGAACTCGTAGCCGCTTGTTTTCGCTTCCAGTGGACGACTGGGCTTATACAGTAAAGCGCACCGTACTGCGAACATAGGAGGCTCCTGGGCGATTTTGGATGTACCCAATTCTAAAATACCAATAATAATTTTGTGGCTTGTATTTCAATTTCCGTCTCGTTTCCTCGCGTGGTTCATTTTTGGTTGGGACTGGTGGGGAGTGCGGTGATAAATTCGGAAGAATTATCTGCCCAGTTTAGTTCTGTACTACGTTTTTATTTTTAGTAAGAGGATGCAGTGTTTATAGGCAAGTAGCAGGAGCTAGCTAGCGTCAACCGACTTCGGTCGGATTTCTTATCAGCCATAAATTTAAAATTAGTTGCTTACGGGACCTAAACGTTTGCTAGGGTCTTAAGAACCAAACAGTTTTTTCCTAATAAAATAAAAGAATTTTCTTAAATAAATAATGGAACGTATAAGATATTCTTAAAAAAAAATTAATGTGCATTCATAGAATAAAGAAAAACTCTTTGAAGTTATCGAAGATGCTCAAATAAACCACCTTCTTGAGCCAAACAATAACCAAGATTGTCATAAAACGCCTTCTGACATTTGCTAGAATGCTGAGGGTAATAATCCTAAAAGAATTTTCAATTTATAATTGCAATTCTTGTAGATTATTACCCTATTCTCCCTGGAAACCATAAATTTGTGATTTTACGTGACCCAAGAAAAAAATCTTTTGGTATTTTCCATTTCCATTACAGTTTCACAAAATTGCATTCGTCTAAAATGATCATCAGAGAAAAATTTCATAGGTTTTTCATACTTTGTAGGATCGGTATCCATTTTTCTCAGCACTCTACCCACTGATCTTCTGCTCAAATTAACCTGTTTTGCAATTGTATTAATGAAAATTGTAGGATTTTTAATAACACTTGCCACTACCATAATTTCCTTTATTTTCCTTTCGTTGTTTTCTTCTGGGACACTATCATGTTTATGTTTTTGGAGATAACAACCAAATGTCAGAAAGGTTTTTAATGACTCGGTGAATAGTGGAAATCGTGGGAGTCGGCCTGGTTGGAAATAAATTAATAAATAATTCCCTAATTCCCCTAACAAGATTTTCACGGTGATACCATTTAATAATTTTAATTTTCTCTTCCAGTTCGTAAACATCCATTATTAATAATTATTATTTTATTAAAAAAAACTTTTTGGTCGCAAATAATCGACACAGTAAAACTTTAGCTGTCGAGCGTTCGATAGTAAAGAATTATTTCAGGAATAAACGTATTGAGTTGATCGCTTTGCCGGCCGACGCGCGTCTTATGAATTTGTTTACCGAAAATTATTGATCGATAAGCAATGCGTGCGGCGTTTTTAGGTACATCCAAAATGCTCCAGGATTGTCCTATGTTCGCAGTCCTCTGCGCTTTACTGTATAGAAGACTCGCTTATTTGGTAAATTAGGATTATTTTATTTTATTTAATAAATGTTAAAAAAAGACTACAAAATTAAAGGGGAAAATTCGTTTCTTTAAAAATATAACTATTAAAGCAAAATTATGCATTATTTTATAATTAATACTAATTTTGTTAAAACTAAAACATTTAACGTTTTTTGCACATGCGGAAAAGGTTTTTCCCAAAACAGATCATGGGAAAAAATAGTTTTCCACACCTTTTAAGTAAAATGTTATTTTAATAGATTCACCAAGATTCAAGGGGGAAATTAATTTTAGTTTAAACCCAAGATCCCACCTTTCAGACAATTTTATTG
>JAHBCN010020398.1:0-15071 GCA_019359885.1 Listronotus oregonensis
AAAAAAAAAAAACAAACAACCTGCCCTTTTCCAACATCACCCAACACAGGACAACATCGACTTCGACAACTCAAGAAAAATATCAGCAAAAAAACATCACAAGACCAGACTAAAAGGAAGCCCCGAAAAAGAAAGCCGGCACCCTAAACAAACACGCGACGCCATCAAAATCCCCAAAAAGAAAACGACCATCCAAAGGAAAAAACCAAAAAAAACCCAAACAAAGACCTCAGTTGCCACCCAGCAACAACCTCAAACCTTCCCCTTTTCCAAATCACCCAACACAGGACAACTATCGACTTCGACAACCAAGAAAAATTAGCAATAAAACATCACAGGACCAATAAAAAAAAATGAAAAAGGGGCCGGCACCCTAAACAAACACGACGACGCCATCAACATACCAAGCACAGGGAAAACGACCACCCTAAAGGAAAAAACCAAAAAAGCAGAGCGAAAAATAAAAATGCCGAAGGGTTTTGGGGAAACGTTTGAAAAAAATTTTTAAATAAACGGTTGAATAAATATTTCAAATGGTATATATAATATATATATATATATATATATATATATATATATATATATTAAATAAAAAATATATATATATATATATATATATATATATATATATATATATATATATATATATATATATATATATATATATTATCTACAAAAAAAAGGTATCATTAGGCATACAACCTAAAATAATATTACAGAGATATAGGACAATTTACATTTGTAAAAATTATGCCGTCTAAAATATTTCTCTATATTTACGTACAATAACAATTAAATACTAACAACTACATAATAACACATACATTTTAAAACTTAAAAACAATTGATTTTATTATTGTTCTATTTTTTATTAAATCAAACAGTACGTACCCTTGAAGAAACATATTATATTTTTTAAAAAATATGTCGATCATTGTATTTTGGCTGTTCCAGAAGACAAAACTACCGATGTAAATAATTTTTTTTCGACGTTATAGTTTTGAGATATGGATTATTAAATATGATAAATACTTAAAATAACTCATTTCCACTATCTTGCCCTTCTTTTATCATAAATTTGGTGATAAGTACAGTAAACTATCATACAATTTTCGACATTTATCAAAAACAGTCGTGTTTTCATTTTTGGTAAAAATAGAAAACTAATAGAAATATCAACCATTCAAACAGAAGGCTGTAAAGTGTCGCCATCTACTCTTTCCATATTAAAGCAAATGATATAAAATCTAATATTACACAATTAAACGCGGTAAAGAAAATTAATTAATTATATTAAATAATTTTAAATATTCTGTGATAGTTTTCCTTAAAAACCAAAAATGCAGAACAAAAAATCAGAAAAACAGTGAAAGTGTATTAAGTTTGAATTTAACATTTGTTATCTTAATACATGGTTACAATTATTTATTATAAGTTTGGAACTGACCGTATTATTCATTGCGCAAAATCAGCCGGGTGTTTCCCCTATGCCCGCTTGACTTTTTTGCCCTGCCTGCCTCAAACTTTCTTAAGAACACCAAAAAGAAGGCAAAAATAAATTTTCTAAACCATAAACCATATCCCTAAAATTCTAATTTTACTGGTGCAATTTCTACCTATTTTTACATAATTGCGTAAAAAATATAGATATAAGGATATGCAAGTATGTGGTCACAAACCTGTATTTTTAGTGATTAAATCCATGAGACTTACGGTGTCTTTGTAGTCGTCTGCAAGAACTAACCCATACATTTTTGTAGAAAAACTCCAATTTTTTTTGTTTTTTACTGCGGCTGGCAGCACCTAATTTTTTTTTTAATTTTTGTATTTTATTATTTTATTTTTCTATACAAAAAAAATGTTTTTATTTTTAAAAAAACCTATCCTTAACTAACCATCGCTAACACATAACACACAACAAACAAGTATTAGTATTTCATGACTGACACTTTAAGCAGAACGCAGTGAATATGAAACACAAAACCAATAAAAAAATATTGACAAAAATTATATATAATTTACTGTTAGCTAATAAAGTTTGTCAGTAATCTTATAAGATGAACAAATATATTCCCAAAAGTCTCAATTGCTTAAAATACTTTAATACAGTACCGACAAAGATTCCATTGTTAATATCTGTATCAAAGCCCGTATGTTTAGCAGATATGATAAATTGCCGCCAAAGCTATGAGATTTCGGTGGCGTTAGACAAAACAAGACGCGAAAAATGGCATTGTGTACACAAATAATAGACTTTTTAAGGTTGCAACGCGTTACAGAATAGCAAATATGAATTTTATGGGATGCTGATGTATTTTTTAAATAGTATTCTTTTATTTTGGGTAATTGCGATTAAAAAAAACTTTTCTCTCAATTTGACGCCCCTTTAAAAGAAAATTTGGCGCCCCCATTGATCACCTATGAAGGGGGAGCCTCCCCCCTTCCCCTTCTGTTCGCCCCGGCCCTGCCAGAAGATCAAAATTGCGGTAGGCATTGTAAAGGTATATAACATCCTAAAGTACAGGTTTTTTATAAACCGAGTAGATGCAACAGTTTCCTAAAAGTATATTGAAAGATGGATTTTTAATGTTTTCTTATAATTTGTTTCTAAATTGTTTCCTACCAAAAAGATCAAATTTTAAAACGTGTTTGTTGTATTGTTTTCTTGTTTTACTTTATGATTACCTGAGTAATGGGTACCGTTTTAAGATGTTGCAACCCATTTTTTTTCCATTTTCGTCATAAAGCATGCAGATTTTACGCCACCTCTTAGATAACGCAGCGCTACCACCATGGACCTTTTATAAATAACTACAACTTTCGAACTGCCTCCAATTTATATCTGGACAATGTTATTGAGAAGAAACACATAGTTTAAAGCAGATTTTAAACCCCACCCAACCACACATGGCTTTCACTCCTCCAATCCTACTAAGTGCCTTACTTTTTAACCAAGTTTAAAGAACTTAATTAGGAGATGGTTTATATTAAAAAAACTGATCTAAAACAATCTTAAAATTTTAAATTCTAATTTGACTTAGAATTGAAAAATAAAGGTACCTTTTATTTAAAACTTTTAGAGCCACCATGTTATGATTTCTACGGGTTCATTTAAATTAGGATTAAAGTAAATAAAATTTAAAAACATATATCTTTGGTAATTCACCAATATATTCCAAGTGCTCCTATCAAATATTAGTTTTTACGGCATTAAAACAAGTATGGGCTAACGTCTACAGTAATGTTTAGTTGTTTTTGTTTAATTATTAATAAAAAAAATATTTGTGTTATTTAAAACAATGAAATAGGTGCTGGTGAAATATTGCCTAGTGACTTATAAAAAAAAATATAATGTTTTGTTAACAGTTTGTCTTAAAAATTACATTGTCTTAAATTTTTATATATATTTTTAATTAAATAATTAGGCCCAAAACTTAACACTAAACAGTCTTTAAATTTTCTCCGTATTTTAACATATAATCTTAGTTTTTGTCATTTTATGATACGTTTTTAAACTGTGCGCCCTAACAACAGTAACTTTGCATAAATTAAAATTTTTTACGGGTATTTAACAGGCACAATTTATTACCGAAAAACTTTTTTTAACTATTCAAAAAAATTATATTTCTTTCAACTTTTTCATATACCCTGTATATATTAATGAATAATATTTTATATTATATATTTATTACCAAAAATAAAAGGTGCTATATACAGGGTGTACCAAGTGGAAACGTCTAAATATCTCGAAATCTTAGAGTCACGGAAAAAAACTTTAAATAAAAAATTGTATGAAATTTAAGAATGCTTTTTATGGTGACCCGGGACTTGACCGTAAAACTAATCTTGTCAGACTTTCAAGGTCAAATTGTCATCTTAAGTGAAAACCTTCATTTTTTATTGCGAAAATAAAAAACTAAGAAAGTTGTGCATCAGTACCATTAAGGGTCTAAAAATGAGGTTTCTATTTGGCGCTTAATTATACAACTGGTAAAAAATAACTTTAGCTTGAAAAGTACACTGTTTAAAGGCTAACTTTAATAAAAATATTGTAAAAAACCAAACAGGACATCCTAGTATGAACTAATAATTTACCTTAAAAATGTCCTTAATAGTTACTTCAAGGTCAAATTAACTTTTTAAATGGCAACCACGGTATTATAACAGAAATCAAAAGTCATTAAGGTTTTATTTGGAGCTCAAATGTACATCCGGTAAAAAATGTAATTTAAAAACTAGGTTAATTAAAATAGTTTTTTTAATCTAACAAGAAAAAAATTCTGACGCTCGCTTTAAAGATTTACGACACTCTTTTTAATGTATTAAAAAAAATACATATTGAAATACAATTTTGATTCTAGATCATCTCATAATGTCAAAGTCAAGTAAAGTCAAAATTATGCTTTGTCTGGTAACCATTACTACCACTTATTTCAGAATTTTCTGCGCTTTCCATTTTTGCTGTAAAACTGGAGATTCTTATTAAAAAAAGTTCATTTGACCTCTAAATAATTATCAAGGACACTTTTTAGGTCACTCCCAAGGTCACCATAGAATATCTCATTTGATTTTCTATAGTTTTTGAAGTAAGTTTAATCTTTAAATGAAACCTTATTAACTTTTGACCCTTAGCTTATAAGTACAGTTAAATGTCAAATTTTTTTACGCTTTTTATTTTTGCAATAAAAAATAGAGCTTCCCATTTAAAAAAAGTTAATTTGAATGAACACCCTAATTTTTTATTGCAGAAATAAAAAGCAGAACTTTGAAATTTTTAGCAAAGTCATTTTCAGGGTCAAGCTCAAGAGTACCATAAGATGACTTGCTTGTTTTTATACATTTTTCTATTTGAAGTTTTTTTTCAGGGTCCTTAGTTTTCGGAATGTTTAACCATTCCCGTACTTTTGGTACACTTTGTATATTTTTCTGAATGCATTATTTAAAATGTATTATCTTTTTGAAGTTTTGTATAGTTTTTCTTTCTTTTCCTTATTTAAATTAATAATTTTATTTCTCTATCTGTATTTATATGACAGTTTCTAGAAGCAGTAAAATATAGTTTTTCCATAAAAATTTGTCCGACAGTTCTAGATAACCAATACAAATTTAAACATAGATTGAGTTGGAACAAAATTTTCTCAGTCGAATTCAATTTAACTTTCAGCTGAAAGCGAAATTTGTGGGAAGTTTGTATAAGTTTCTTATAAATGATAGATTGGCAACAGAATATCAATATAAACACTACACAATCACTGAAGTAATTATAACTTATTCTTAAAAAAAGGAATAAATACCAATATCAACTAATTTAGAACAAAATTTACAGGGTGCACCAAAATATGAAAATATGATATTTAAGAAAATTATACATTTAAACTCCTGATGCGCTTAAAAATATACGCTTTAAAGCTTGTTAGTAAAATATATAAGTATTTTTGTATATATACAAGGTGGTCCCCAGGAGCGGGAAGTTTTGATATTGTTGTTATTCCGTAACTATGTATGTTATTCCATAACTGTGTGGTTGAGGCTCATGCTTTAAAGGAATGGGTTTGTAAATTTGAAACAACAGGTCAATGTCAAACATAAAGGAATGCACACACTGACGCGAATTAATTCGCCGCGATAACGAAGCGAAAGTTTCGCGACATAGGCGATAACAAAATTAGCCTCTCCTATCACATTTGCGCGAATATTTCGCCACAGTGCAGAATGTTTCAGACGATAAAAATCTTCCGGGACAAAACGAACCTTGTCCGCATGTTTTGGTTGGGGATAAGGAGTTTGCCTTGAGGCCTTATCTAATGAGACCTTTTCCATATAAGCAATCTAGAACAGACAGACGTAAAGAGAATTTTAATACTTGTTGAAATCAAAGTTGAAACGACAATTTTGGTTGTGAAAACAGCGTGCATTTTGCATAATTTTTTACGAACTCGAGGATATAACCAAGAAGATTTTGATTTGCAACCAACAGAGTTTAAGGACAACGTAGGAAAAGCATTTAACAATAAACAAAGGGACGCAAGACGCGCAACAAATATTGCATTCGCTACTCGAGAAAAATTTGTTAATTACTTTGCAAATACATAATTAATGATATTACACAGTATTATACCTATCATCACATTTAGATATTACGATACAAACAAAAACTCTATTAATATTTCAGTAAAAGCCATCCTAAATTCGCAACGAAAACGTCAGAAAACGCGGCTTGTCGCGAAACAAATAAAATCGCTGAAGTTTCGTTATCGCCAAGCGAAATTTTCGCGCCAGTATGTTGCTCCTCGTATACGCCGAAGAACTTGAGTCGACGAATATTTCGCGAGGCGAAAATTTCGCCTTCGCACCGAATTATTCGCGTCAGTGTGTGCATTCCTTAAAGGATTAAAGAAAAGTGTACGAACGCCTGAAAACATCGATCTAGTAAGAGTATCTGTGGAACACAGCCCAAAACGTTTTACTCGGAAACAAGCCCAAGCGTAAAGAATTTGTAAGTCATCTTTAATTCGAATTTTGCATAAAGATCTTAATCTTTATCCATACAAAATTCAAATTATCCAAGCACTGAAACTAACAGACATCCCAACTCGTTTACGTTTTGCTGAAACCCTGCTTGAGAATGAAATCGATTTACATAATTTGGCAGGCGCACTTCCATTTATCCGACTATACCAACAAACAAAATTGTCGTTTCTGGAGTTCAGAAAATCCACAGGAGCTCCACGGACAACCATTACATAGCCCAAAAGTGACGGTATGGTGTGCGATGTCTTCAGTGGGAATTATAAAGCCCTACCTTTTTAAAGATGAGAATGAGAATGAGAATGCTGTTTCCATTAACTCTGTGCGTTATACCGATATGATAAACCGGTTTCTGAGTCACCGCTTAAACAGATTTTCACATAACAATCAAACATGGTTCCAGCAGAATGGTAATACTTTCACACACCACAACAGCGTCATTAAGTTCCTTGCGAAGATTGTTTCCGCAACATGTTAATTCCAGACGAGGAGATATTGACTGGCCGCCAAGGTTGCCAGACCTAAGGGCTTGCGATTACTTTTTATGGAGCTACCGCAAGCAAAAGGTGTTCATTAATAACCCAAGAACCATTCGAGGGCTTTAAAAAACATTATTAAAAAAATTGCTAACATTCCTCTGGATTGCATCGTGTAATGGCGAATTTCCATGAAAGAATTTAAAAGTGCATACAGAGAAGGGGAAGACATTTACCCGGTATTATTTTAAAGAAATTAAAATGGCACATTACTAGTTTGTTAATGTTATACTGTATTTTATTTAAATTAAATTGCCTTTAGAATCATAAATTATTTATAACTTCCCTCACCCGGGGACCACCTTGTATCATACAATATTTTTTTATTGGCTGGTTGGAGCTCCAGATTGGTCGTATTTAATGCAATAATTGTAAGTCCACAAAACAAATAAAAAAAACCTGGACAAAATATGTATCCGGCAAATGAAACTGTAGACCCATACCAGAAAAATTTGGGGTATCTAACTAGCATACTTCAAGGACTAACAATACATATAGGCGACATTTTTGCGAACTTGGATATAAGGCCTGTGTATTCAAGCATGCCAATCTACGATGCGCTGTATCAGATAGCTATAAACGAGGAGGTTCACACTACATTCTTGAACTCTCCGAACCTCAGAAGGACCCTATGGAATCATCACTTTCACTGGTCATAACAAACCTTTCTATAAAATATTTGTAAACGAAGGCTGTAGGAGGAACCAAAACAAAACTTCCCCTTTGCAACCGCTACGTGGATTACATCTTCGTCATAAACACTTTTTGTTATATTAATTTAATTTAAAATACTAAAATTTAATTTATTGTTTTCTAAAAAACTTCTGAAAATGACAAATAAGGGTGATATTCATGACTTATTTTTCTTTCTCGTCTTTCTGTTTAGTCGCTGTCAATTTTCGTTTCACAATCGCAATATAGAATGGCAACTTATGAAACAATTACTTAAAACAAATTGCAAGTTTCACGAGTTTGTTGAGTGGTAGTCGGGCTTTCGCCAGCTTTTTGTGTATTTATGGCGGTTTTTGTAGTAATAAAATAAAGTTTTTTCTTAAAACTTTGTCCAGAAGTTTTATGTTAGTAATAAATGGCTGAAATATAATATTTTTTCAGTATTTTTTCAGGACACTTCGTAAAAACCATAAATTTTTCAAAATAAATAATCTAACATAATCTTTTTTTTTCCACAATTTTCCCATCCATAGTTTTGCAGACGATAGTACCCCCACTCTAACATTTAATTTCTTAAGCCAGTCAATAAACCTGATTTGGAAACCAACCGTAAGTTAATGCGGATGTCTCTCTCACAAGACCTTGAACTTGAGTTGAGAGAGCCTTTAAAACACAGTCATGTTCGCTGTCGCGAAAAAAGTCTGTCAGTACTCATCCGTTACATATAAGCGGCCAAGTTCTGCAGAACAAAGAGTCGTTTAATCTTGTCGGCGTTGCTTTTGAGAATAACCTTAACTGGCACATACTTATTACATCCATAGCCTCAGCAGCTTCAGAAAAGCTTAGATTTCTCTTTCGAGCCAGAAAGTATGTCCCTTCTTGCAACCTGTAAACTCGTATCTATTTCAAATCAGACCATTTTTAAAATAATATAGTTCTCATTTCTGGGGAATGACGTTTTACAAGACTCAGCATTCTGGACTCCAATTAAAGAAGAGCTATTCGTCTTATTAATGATCCCACGCTTACAGAAAGGCTTCCTCCTCTTGCCCACCGTCGAGCTGTAGGGAATCTGTCGCTCTTCTATAGGTATTTTTACGGCCTTCTGCTTAGAGAAGTTGGCCAGTATAATTCCTCCTCTGGCAGCTCCCAACTTTTATGTATCCTTTTACAGTTCAACAATCGAGGCCTTGAACTTCCTGCTTTCTTCGTTCTGTGTCCATACTATGGAACCTGCTACCTGCAGAAGTTTTTCCTTCTCCTCTTAGTCTTCACCGGTACTTAGGCCTCAGCTTTCGTGGACTGTCTAAAGATAAAAAAATAATAACTGTTTTCTACAATTTTACAATAGACTTTTGTAAGAAATTATGTCGCCTTTTATAAAATTATAAAAAGGGTTCGTAGAATCTAAAATTTGCTAAAAAGAGTTTTTTGAAAAAAATACCTAATGGACGACCCCAGAGCTTACAGCAATCTTCCTAATAGTGGCCGGATCGGAAACAATCTGAGGTTATTTATCTAAATAAATTATAAGGCTGAATTAAATAATCCCAACTTTTTACTATTTTATAAACAAAAAAACATGTTGTGTGTAAAGTCCGTAACAATAGTTCCTATCTACGGATCAACTATATTTTTGGTTTGTAACAATCTATATCATATTTTTAAAAGTTGTTTTCTTTCCGACCAACGATATATTATGGTGATAAGGGGGGGAAATTTTTTCTTGTCACAAAAAGAAATCATTTTCAAACATCTATACCGCTGGATACATTATTTTTCTTAAATCCTTTTAATAAGAAAATTTTAAAAAATGGTTGTATCACGTAAAAATTAAAAAACAATTAAATATTAAAAAGAGGAGAGGGGATAAAGAACCATATTCACCAAAACATAATTTGTACCACAGTATATGTCCTTATCCTACATGTTTTGGGCCAGATATCCACAGATCCACAAAAACACTAAAATCCCCTTGTTTTAGCTTTAAATAATTATTTTTTTTAAATCCATTCTTTAATATGAATCTTTAAGTTTTTAGTGATTTTTATAATACCCTGTATAATGTATAAGCGAGCCTAATTTATTTAACTTTTTAAACACACCGTATAACATTTATAATTAAAAAAAATGAGATATTTATGTTTGCCAAAACACATAAAAAAATCCAGTATAAACCGTCATTTTAAATGTAAAACTTTGTAATACCCTGTATAATGTATTAAACAGTATAATTTATTTACCCTTTTACACACCCTGTATAATTTATGATTAAAAAACGGAAAGTAACCATGTATACGAAAACAAATAATAAAAAACCATCACATAATATCATACATCCTGTATAATTCTGAAATCCCTCCACTTTTGCTAAAAATACATGACCTTTAAAAAATCCTGTATATAATTATCTGTTATGTTATAAATTTTTGTTTACTTTAATACCCTGTATAATATATCAGATAAACCTCCCTTTTTAAATACCCTGTGTATAATTTAAATGTTTTAAATAAAAATAATAAGAAAGTAACACGTTTACCGAAACACGCTGTATAATATCACACATCCTACCTGTAGAAGTTTTGGCCCGAACCATTTATAACATCCTCCGTTA
Organism: Listronotus oregonensis; assembly: GCA_019359885.1. NCBI lineage: Eukaryota > Metazoa > Arthropoda > Insecta > Coleoptera > Curculionidae > Listronotus > Listronotus oregonensis. Next base: position 10,351 of record JAHBCN010020398.1, read on the forward strand.
TTATCAAATTTACTAAATTTTAAAATTGATATCATGCCCAGTCATATGTTATTATTTTTTTTACCCCAATTTGTTTTAAAATTTTTCGTAAATTTTAATTTCAAACATATACTTGGGCCAAAATGTGCTAACAGTTCGTAATATTATATATATATAATTTATTATATATATTAATATAATTATATTAAATATATATATATATATATTACCCAACATCCCCAATGATTAAAAAACTTAAATTTCATAATTTTACGTAAACCGCTATGAAAAAAATACATGCCTTAAACCAAATGTTTGTATTATTTTTTATTGTTTCTTAAAGTTTACATAATCTTCTGTTTATTTATAAAAAAATAAACAAAAATCGTAGAAAAAGTTATACACAACTCGAGGTAGGCCCATTACACACTTTTTCAATTTAGCTAAGATTTTAAATCTGTATCTTCTCCACTTTTATGTAATTTTTTCACAGCAAGTACCTGTTTGTTAGGAAAATATCGGTAAAACAATATCAACACATTTTTGTGGATTACTTTTCCACTCGTTTCGCTTTATCACGTTTTTTTTCTTTCTCTTTTTAATCGCCATCTTAATAATTTTATACACTTTGTATTTTAAACCTAAGTTAAAAATAATTTTTGAAATTTTAACACACTTACGTCCAAGTGATGATCGCGTTGTTAAATTTAGCAATGGACTTAGCAATTGTTAAAAGTTAACCACGGTTTAGAATGTTAAACAATATATCAGATTTTGACAGGTTGCCTACTAAAATCATTGAATAACACTGAGAATGACGTTTTGTTAAACATTCTAAACCGTTGTTAACTTTTAACAATTGCTAAGTCCATTGCTAAATTTAACAACGCGATCATCACTCGGCCGTTATTGTAGCAAATTTTTACTATTTTTAAAGAGTGTCTTATTTGACAAATGCTATTTAGTCAGATGCAATATTTGATGTTTTCTAACAAATATTATTTTAAAGAAAATGTTACTTCTAATACATCATATTTAACACATGCTGTAAATGACCGGTGTTATATTTGACAGGAAATATTTTTGACAAATGAAAAAGGCTATGTCCAATAGATATTATTTTGATACATATAATTTTAACAGTTTTAATGTTTGACATAGATCATTGGTGCTTGTGTTGTCGACGTGTAATTTTTTGTTTTTTTTTTTTGGCTGGTTTATAAATTTGTAAGATGACTGGCTTAGCGAGTCCTTAACATAGATATACAAATTTAATGTAGTTTATAAAAAAATGTATTATTTTAGGCGCCATCTTAAATTTAATTAAAGGTTTGATATTTATTGGTAATTGAAATAAAAATATTTTTGTCTAGTATTTGTTTCTAGAGCTTCTTGGCTAGCATGATGGGTAAGGGAGGTTAGATTAGGTCCGCGATCGCTCGGTCTGTTTTGGCTCACACCCTTTTGTATTTCTCCCAATAGGAATAGACTTCTAATGAATCCGATATCAGATTGGGAGAGAGTTCTTAAACTCCTCTTACTAGTGTCGCTACCAGACACGAGCACAATATGTGTTCTGAAGTCCCTGTCTCCTGGAAAGTATGACGAGCAGACGATTAGATCCGTCATGCCCTCCTCTCCCGGTATGGTGACGTGGGTAGCTACCAGGTCCTTGTTACAGGAACCAGATGTTCCTTCTGAGGCCGTATCTCCGGCCTTTTCCTATGAAAATGGTTCTATTCGCTTTCTGTTTAAAGCCAGGGAAGCCTTTTCCCTATAAAAGCGGTTCTGTTCGCCTTCTGTTTGGATTTAGGGATCACTTCCTAAGCACCTGTTTGTTCGGGATGAATTAGCCCTTTCCCGTGAAACAGGCGCTTGTTACTTCGGGGGCACCTTTCAAAACGGATTTACCTGTTTCGGTCGGCGCACCGTTGTCTGCTTGTGACCTTGGGTGGCACCTCTTGAAATGGATTTATCCGTTTCGGTCAGCGCACCTTGGTCACTTTTTTCTTATAAGGGCGGTTCTGTCCACTAGTAACAAAGGTTTATCATCAGAAGGAGTATTTTAGTCAATGCTCTAACTCTGCTAAGTTCTAATCAAATCGGAAAACCCCATTAGAAAATCAAAGGAAAATCATAACAACATTTTTTTCACACCCTAGATCTTAAAAATAAAGCCGTTTTGGCACCCATTTTTACAAAATATTTTTTCCTGTTTTTGGCCTAGGAATCTTCCAATAAATAATAGCATATGTTTTGCTGCGCATGTCATGTGTTTTAATATCATTTATTCTTTAGATCCTTAACAATAGAATAAAAAAGTCTTGATTTTAATTATATATGTTTATCACATACAACCCCTAGTCTGATAATAGTTACAATAAGGTATTTAAAAAAAATGCTATTTTCTTTAAGGCTTTCTTTATAGTATCGCCCACTAAACACATGTTTACTAAATAACTTAGTAGTTTAATTTCCCACACTGCCTAAAAATAATAAAGAATAACCAAAATAATACCATAACCTATAGTCCTATTTATAAAAAAAGGTAAGTATGGCAAAGCCATACTTACCTTTGTGTATAAATAGAAGTCACCCTACGTTCACGGACCGCTTCCACAAAAACTTTGAAACTTAACCTTTCATATTATTTTTCCTCACAAATTCCCAAGCGAGTATTTCCCTGGCACTGACAACAAAATTTATACCAAACATAATGCCGATTAAGCTACATTAAAATGCTTGCCGTAACCGCTTCTGTTAAGAAAAGACCGAGGAAAATGCTTTTCGAGGAAATGTAAATATTTATTATTCACTGTTTCCATAAAATGAGGTAAAGAATAAAAATGATTAATTTTAGCGCGGTGCCCAACTTTAAAATGACGTTTACAGTTAATCATTTTAAAATTTGCATTTTGATACGAAAAGGGGTTTTTAATTTTAAGGAAAATGCGATATTATTAACCGCCTAAAACAAACATATGACGCAAAAAAAAATAGCTATTTGTGTTATAGGTACAGGGTTTTAATTTATATTTTAATACCCACTTACAACAATACCTAAAAACAATTAAAAATTCTTCCATAAAAGTTTCATAGTTTTTTACCTTTTATCTTTTGAGCATAACCAAAGGAACAGATGAACATCAAAAAGTTAGGTACAATAAAGAGGTTAACTTATTTTTAATAAAACACCATGTATATTCTATATGTCTATTTATCCTTTTCTTAAAATTTTCGTTTAGCCATTTTAAAAATATTCAGGTTTTAAATTAAAAATTTAATTGATAGTAAAAATTTGCCTTAAAAAACACACTTCGACAGCCTCTTAACACGTATTGATATTTTAGCGTGGCTTTATTTAAATCTAAACACTCTAAACATGCGATATACCGAACATCAAAAATATGAAATAATAAGCCTTTTCTATGCAAACAATGAAAATGTCTCGCAAGTTTGGTACCAATATCACCAACGTTTAGATTAGATTAAATTAGATTATTTGAGCGGAGATGGCAAAAATGACCTCCACCACTGCAACCTTGCCAGATTTATTGTGGTTTCTCCTATCGTTCTTTAGAGTACCTTGTCCAGGCTCGTCTTCTTAACTAGACTCCAGAATCTTGACACTGGCCACTCCATATGATTTTTTTACCTACATAGTGCTTCGCAGTGGCACCACACATGTACGGCTGTTTCTTCAGCCTCCTGGCAGAACCTACACAGGCTATCCTCCACCAGGCCTATTCTTTCCAGGTGCTTGTTGAGTTTGCAATGTCCTGTTAGTTGACCTACCGTTATTCTTACGACTTTACGACTGTGGCTCAGTAGGTCCGAGGTAAACTTGGCCGAGCAGGTCTTAATGAACTGCTTTGCCTGTCGTTGTCCTGGTGTTTGTAACCACCAGCTTTAAAACTCTCTGTCTACCCAGCTCTTAATAGATGCTATAAGGAGGCCTGCCGAGATCCCACAGAATGGCTCAGGGCCTATTATCACCAACGTTTTCCCTGACAACTAATACCTTCATAGGTAAGTTTTGTTTTACAAATAGCCAAGCAATCTTAGAGGTATACTTTTTTTTAAACAGCCTGAAAGATCCATATGTATTTTACTCAAAAACCTGAATCGCCTTCCCGACTAAGGAGTCCATTAAGAGACGACATACGACGACGTTACAGCACAAATAGAAAATGTTTAACACTACAAGAATAATCAAAATATTTTAAGTTAAATTTTAAAATTATTTACTGTTTTTGGGACACCACTTATCACTTGTCAGTCCTGTGACACTTGTTATAATTTATTGACAAATTATATTATTAAAAAGTTTAGATGTTACCTTGACTACTTAGCTACTTTTCTAATATACCATTCACCAATCACTTTTGTAATCACCACTCTAGTTTTTCAAATTACTTTTATCACACTATATTTCTTGTTACTTTTGAACGTTACATAGAATGTGTCACATTACAATTGACACAGAGAAATTTTAAGAATAGCTTTACTACATGAGAAAAATGTCCACCTTTGTACGAAAACTTATGAAAACTGTTTAAAGATGGAGATGTACTAACCAAATTTTTTGGTCTTGAACACAAAGAAAGTAATATTTATATTACCATAGAAAAACTACTATTTTTATATTAGTTACTTAAGAGAACATTTTGGCAATCTGTCCAAAATGCAAGAAACTTTTTCATGTTTATAGATTTTTGCTCCAGGGACAAACCCACACACTT